>JAIUJO010000631.1:95000-145000 GCA_023846275.1 Vanilla planifolia | reverse complement strand
TCTTCTCTAATCTACTCAATTCTACTCTACTTTGCTTTACTCCATTTTTTTCTACTCAACTCTACTCTTCTCTAACCTAACCAAATCTAGCCTTACCTAACCTTGCTATTCTCTACTCTATAATAGCCTCGCATAGCTTAGCCTGGTTAACCTAGCTCTACTCTACTCTACTCACTGCTCTACTTTGCTCTGCTCTACTCTACTCTACTCGAGCCTAATGTCAGCTATCCTAGCCTAACCTAGCTCTACTCTACTTTACTCTACTCTTCTCTACTCTACTCTACTCTGCTCTTCAATACTCTACTCTAGGGTAGCCTAGCCTAACTAAGCCTGGCCTAGAGTAAACTTTTATAACCTAACCTATCTTTACTCTACTTAACTCTTTTGTACTCTATTATACTCTACCCTATTCTACTCTACTCTACCCCAACCTAGCCTAGCCTAACCTAGCAATATTCTTCTCTGCTCTACTCAACTTTACCATACTGTAGCATAGCTAGCCCAGCCTAACCTAGACAAACCTAGCTCTGCTCGGCTTTGCTTTGCTCTGCTCTGCTCTACTCTACTCAACTTTTCTTTGCTCTGCTCTACTATACTCTATTCTACTCTACTCTATTTTACTCTACTCTACTCTTGCCTAACCTAGCCTGGCATAACCTAACCTAACCTTGGTCTACATTACTATGCTCTACTCTACTCTACTCTAACCTAGCCTAACCTAGCTTAGCCTAGCCTAGCCTTGGGTAGCCTAACCATGCTCTACTCTACTTTAATCTACTCTACTACACTCTACTCTACTTTACTCTATCCTACTCTACTCTACTCTACTCTACTCTACTCTAACCTAGCTTAGCCTACCCTAACTTAGTTTAGCTTAGCCTAACCAAATTTTACTCTACTCTACTCTACTCTACTATTCTCTGCTCTACTCCGTATTCCACTACTCTTCTCTACTGTACTCTGCTCTCCTCTGCTCTGCTCAACTTCGCTCTACTCTACTTTTCTCTACAATATTCTACTCTGCTCTACTCTCACCTTGCTACACCTAGCCAAGCCTAACCAAGCCCTACTCTACTGTAGCTAGCCTAGCATACCTTAGGCTAACCTAACCTAGCTCTACTCTACTCTAGTCTACTCTACTCTAGCATAGGCTTGCTTAGCCTAGCCTAACCTATCTATGCTCTAATCTACTTTGATCTACTATGCTCTACTCTATTTTGCTCTACTTTATTCTGCTCTGCTCTACTATCTTCTGCTTTGCTTTACTATACTTTTTTCTGCTCTTCTCTACTCTACTCAACTCTACTCTACTATAATCTATGTTAGCCTACCCTAACCTAACTCTACTCTACTCTACTCTACTTTATTCCACTTGCCTGCCCAAGCCTGGTGTAGCCTAACTAAGCTCTACTTCACTTTACTTTTCTCTACTCTACTCTACACTACTTTACTCTACTCTACTATAATCTAGCCTAGCTTAGCCTACCCTTACTTAGCATTACCTAACTTACCACTGGTCTGCTCTACTCTATTCTTCTTTGCACTGCTCAGCTATACTCTACAAGACTCGTCTTTGCTACACTACTCTGCATTTTTCTACTCTGCTTTACTATGATCATGTATGCTTTACTCTACTCTACTCTGCTATCTACTATACTCTACTCTACTCTACTCTAATCTACTCTACTTTAATCTACTTTACTCTACTATACTCTACTATACTCTACTCTATCCTACTCTAATCAACTCTAGCCTAACCTAGCTTAACTTAGCCTAATCTAGCACTACTCTACTCTGCTCTACTCTAGCTTATCCCAACCTATCCTAGCCTACCCTAGCTTAGCCTAGCCTTACCAAGCTCTACTTTATTATGCTCTACTCTACTCTACATTACTCTGCTCTACACTAACCAAGCCTTCTCTAGCCTAACCAAGCTCTATACTACTCTACCAACTCTACTATAGCCAAGCCTTGCCTAGCCTATGCTAGCCTAGGCTAGACTAGCTTAGCTTAACTTAGCTCTATTATACTCTGTTCTATTATGTTATGCATGCTCTACTCTGCTCTTCTCTGCTCTACTCCATTCTGCTCTGCTCTACTCTGCACTACCCTACTTTGTGCTAATCTTTACTCTAACATATTATAGCTTAACCTAGCTAAACCTTGCTCTACTCAACTCTACTCTAACAAACCCTAGCCTAGCCTTTCCTAACTTGGCCTACCCTGACCTAGCCTCGCCTAACTTTGTTTTACTCTACTTTACTTTCCTCTACCATGATATGCTCTTCCCATCTCTGATCTACTCTACTCTACTCAGCTCTGCTCTACTCTTCTCTACTCTACTCTTTTCTACTCTACTATACACTACTCAAGCCTATCTTAGCCTAATCTAGCCTAGCCTAACATAGCTCTACTCTACTAAAAACTAGCCTATTGTAACCTAACATAACTTAGATCTAATATATTCTACTCTACTCTACTCAACTATACTCTATTTTACTCTACTCTTCTCCACTCTACTCTACTCTACTCTACTCTAACCTAGCCTAGCCTAGCTTAGTATAGCTTAGCCTAACCTAGCTTTATTATTCTTTGCTCTGCTCTACTCTGATCTTCTCTAGTGTGTTTTTCTCTACTCTGTTTTACTCTGCTCTGCTCTACTTTTCTCTACTCAACTCTACTCCATTGTACTCTACTCTTATCTACTCTAGCCTAGCCTAATCCAGCTATGCTCTATTCTACTCTTCTCTATGCTACTCTACTCCACTCTATCCTAGCTTAGTCTGGCCTACCCTAGCTTAACCTACCCTAGCATAACACTACTGTTCTAAGTTCTATGTTATTCTACTCTATTTTATTATACTCTATTATACTCTACTCTAATTTAGCCTAGCCTAGCTTATCCAAACTCTACTCTTCTCTACACTACTCTATCCTAACCTAGCTTAGTCTTGGCTAGCCTAACCTAGCTCTACTTTGCTCTATTATACTCTGCTCTATTCTACTCTGTTTTGTACTACTCTTCTCTACTCTACTCTACTCTGATCTGCTCTACTCCATTGTACTCTAGCCTAGACTTGCCTAGGCTAGCCTAACCTAGCTCTACTATACTTTATTCTACTCTAACCCAGTTTAGGCTAGCCTAACCTACCCAAGCCTAGCATAACCTAACTTAACCGAGCTGTACTCTGCTCTACTCACCTCTACACCACTCTACTCTACTCTACTCTAATCTAACATAGCCTAGCCTAGCATAGCCTAACTTAGCTCTACTCTACTCTACTCTAACCTAGCCTAGGCTAGCCTAGCATAGCCTTGCCTAACTTAGCTCTACTCTACTCTGCTCTACTCTGTTCTGCTATGCTCTACTCTATTCTAATCTACTCTTCTCTAATGTTACTCTACTTTACTCTACTCTAACCGAGCTTATAGTAGCCTAACCTCTCCTAGAGTAGCCTAACCTATCTCTACTCTACTATTCTCTACCATATTATACTCTACTCTACTCTACTTTACTATACTCTAGCCTTGTCGAGCCTAGCTTAACCTAGCTCTACTCTACCTTCCCATGATTTACTTTTCACAACTCTACTCTGATCTCCTCTACTCTACTATGCTTTTCTCTACTCTTCTCTACTTTGCTCTCCTCTCCACTCCTCTACTCTACTCTACTCTACTCTACTCCACTCTACTCTACTCTTCTTTATATTACTCTACTCTACTATACAATATTCTATTCTTTTCTACTCTAATCAAGCCTTGCTTAGCCTAACCTAATCTTGCTCTAATCTACTCTATTCTAGGATAGCCTTTCCTTACCTACCCTATCCTCACCTAGCTTAATCTTGCTATGTTATTCTCTACTCCATTCTACTCTACTCTAGCCTACCCTACCCTAGCCCACCTTAACTCTGATCTACTCTGGTATACTATGTACAACTCTACTATACTCTACTTTACTCTATATTGCTCTGCTCTACTCTTTTACATTGCTCTTTTGCTCTGCTCTGCTATACTCTTCTCTTTTCTAATCTACTCCACTCTGCTCTACTCTACTTTACTCTACTCTACACTACACTACTATACTCTTGCCTAGCCTATCTTTGCTTAACCTAGTTAACCTAGCTCTATACTACTCTACACTATTCTACTCTAGCCTATCTTACTCAAGCCTAGCCTAGTCTAACATAGCTCTACTCTATTATATTTTAGTGAACTCTACTCTTCTTTACTCTACCCTACTCTAACTTAGCCTAACAAAGCTCTACCTTACTCTACTTTACTTTAGCCTAACCTTTTCTAGCTATCCTAGCTCTACTCTGCTCTATTATGCTATGCTTTGCTCACCCTTCTATACTCTCCTTTGCTTTACTTTGCTATGCTCTATTCTACTCTGATCTACTCTGTAGTCTATCATAACCTAACATAGCTCTACTCTACTCTACTCTACTCTAGCCTAGCCTAGCCAAACTTAGCCTAACATTGCCTAGCTTTGCCTAACCCTTCTTTACTCTACTCTACTTTACTTTGCTTTACTCTTCCCAGCTCTTTCTACTTTTCTCTACTCTATTCTACACTACCCTACTCTACTCTGCTCGGCTCTACTCTACTCTACTCAACTCTACTCTGCTCTACTCTCCTCTACTCTACCCTACTCTATTATACTCTACTCCAACCTAACCTAGCCTAGCCTAACCTAGAAGTACTCTTAGGGTCTATTGTACCCTTGGTTAGCATAGTCTAACCTAGCTCTGCTCTACTCTGCTTTGCATTACTCCACTTTTCTTTACTTTACTCTACTCTGTTTTACCTTACTTTATTATACTTTATTGTACTCTATTAAACTCTAGCCTAGCCTAGCCTAGTCTTACCAAACGTAGCATTACTCTACTCTATTCTAGCCTGGCCTAGCCTAACCTAGACAACCCCAACCTAGCTCTACTCTACTCTACTTTACTCTACTCTACTCTGCTCTACTCTACTCTACTCTACTCCACTCTTCTCTACTCTACTCTACTCTATACAACTCTAACCTAGCTTAGATTAGCTTAGCCTAACATAGCTCTACTATGCTTTGCTCTGCTCTACTCTACTTTGCTCTGCACTGCTTTGCTTTTCTTTTCTCTATTTTACTCTACTCTACTCTGCTCTGCTCTTCTCTACTCTACTCTGTTGTACTCTACTCTACTCTACTCCACTCTTATCAAGCTTAACCAAGCCTATAGTAGCCTAGCCTAATCAAGCTCTACTATACTCTAGTCTTCTCTTCTCTATGCTACACTACTCTAGTATACTCTACTCTTGCCTTCCTTAGCCTAGCCAACCCTAGCCTAGCTTAGCCTAACCTAACTCTATTTTTCTCCACTTTACTCTACTCTACCATAATATATTATACTCCACTCTACTCTACTCTACTCTAACCTAGCCACGCCTAAGCTAGCTTATCTTTGCTCTACTCTACTCTACCCTACTTTAGCCTACCCTAGCCCAGCCTAGCCAAGCTTAACCTAGCTCTACTCTACTATGCTTTGCTATACATTATTCCACTCTACTCTACTCTTTTCTTTTCTACTCTGCTCGGCTTTTCTCTACTCTAATATGCTCTACTCTGCTCTGCACTACTCTTCTCTACTCTACTATACTCTACTCTACTAAGCTCAACTATATTATGCTCTACTCTAACCTACTCCCTCTACTCTATCTACCCTAGCCTAGCCTAACCTAACCTAGCTCTACTCTACTCTGCTCTACCCAACTTGACTCTAGCCAACCTTGACCTAGCCTATCCTAACCAAGCCTATCCTAACCTAGCTCTAATCTACTCTACTCTACTTTTCTCTACTCTCTTCTACTCAAATTTTCTTTATAATGCTCTGCTTGGCTCTGTGCTACTCTACTTTACTCTCCACTCCTCTCCTCTCCTTTACTCTCCTCTCCTCTTATCTATTCTCTTCTCCTCTACTCTACTCTATTGTAATCTACTCCACTCTACTCTACTCAATTATACTCTTCTCTACTCTACTCTACTTTACTATATTGTACTCCACTCTACTCTACTATAACCTTGTGTACCTTTAACTAATCTATCTCTATTCTAATCTACTCTATTCTAGCCTACCCTTGCTTAGCCTATAATATTGTAACCTAGCCTATCATAGCTCTTATGCACTGTACGCCACCCAAATCTACTCTAACCTGGCCAACCCTAGCTTATCTTAGCCCTACTCTGCTACTCTGCTTGGTCCTACACTCTACTCTATTATATATTTCTTTGCTCTGCTCTTCTTTTCTTTGCTCTGCTCAGCTCTCCTCTCCACTCATCTACTCTACTCTACTTTACTATTTCCTAGCCTAACCTAGCCTAACCTTGCTCTACTCTACTCTTCTCTGCTCTACTCTACTTTACTCTAGCTAACTTATCCTAACTTAGCCTAGCCTAGCCTAACCTAACCTAATCTAACCAAACTCTACTCTACTATAGACTACTCTATCTACTCTACTCTAATCTAGCCTAGTTTAGCCTAACCAAGCTCTACTATACTCTATTTTACTCCACTCTACTCTAGCCTAATCTTTTTTAGCATAACCTAACTCTACTTTACTCTATTATGCTATGCTTTGCTCTACTCTTCTCTACTATTCTCTGCTTTACTCTACTCTGCTCCACTTTACTTTATTCTACTTTACTCTACTTTGTACTCTAGCATAGCTTTGCTTAGCAAGGCCTAACCTACATCTACTCTACTCTACTTTACAATACTCTAGCCTAGCTTAGCGAAACCTAGCCTAGCATAGCATAAAGTTGCTCTTCTCTGCTCTACATTACTTTACTCTACTTTGCTTTTCTCTACTAAATTCTACTACACTCTACTTTGCTCTACTCTAATCAACTCTACTCTACTCTTCTCTATCTTTCTTTTGTGTCATCTACTTTACTCTACTCTTCTCTACTCTACCCTACTCTAACAAAACCTCTCTTTTCCTATCAAGGCTTGCTTAGCTCTTCTCTTCTTTACTTTGCTCTGATCTGCTCTGTTTTGCTCTTCTCTACTCTGCTTTGCTTATCTCTACACTTCTTTCCTTTACCCTACCCTAGCCTACTCAACTCTACTCTACTATACTCTACTAAACTCTACTCTAACATAACCTAGCATAGCTTAGCCTAACCTAACCTAACTAATCTCTACTATGCACTACTTCAGCCTATCCTAGTCTAGCCTAACACAACTCTACTCTACTCTTTTATACTATACTCTACTCTTCCATACTCTATTCTGCTCTACTCTACTCTACTCTAACCTAGCCTAGCATAGCCTAATCTAGCTCTAATATGCTTTGCTCTTTTCTACTTGACTTGCTCTGCTTTGCTCTACTTTTCTTTTCTCTACTATGCTCAACTCTACTTTCCTCTTCTCTGCTCTTCTCTACTCTACTCTGCTCTACTCTACTCTACTCTACTCTACACTGCTCTAACCTTGCCTAGCCTAGAATAGCTTAGCCTAACATAGCTCTGATCTACTCTACTCTTCTTTATGCTGCTTTACTCTACTCTACTTTACTCTAGCCTAACTTAGCCTTCCCTAGGTTAGCTTAGCCTAGTCTAACAAATCTACTCTGCTCTACTCTACTTTAACCTACTCTACTATATTACACTTTACTCCACTTTACCCTACTCTAACCTAACCGAGCTTAACTTAGCCAAGCCTATCTTTACTCTACTCTTCTATACTCTAATCTAGCCTACCCTAGCATAGCTTAGCCTAGCCTAACCTAACCTAGCATCGCTCTACTTTACTCTGTTTAGCTCTATACTACTCTACTCTTCACTGCTCTAATCTACTATACTCTACTTTGCTTTGCTCTACTCTATTCGAGTCTACTCTATTGTACTCTTGCCTACCCTACCTTAACTCTACTCTAAACAAGTCTACTCTATCCTAGTCTAGCCTAACAAAACCAAACCTAGCTTTACATTACTCTACTCTCCTATATTGTACTCTACTTTACTCTACCCTACCTAGCCTAGTATAACCTAGCTCTACTCAACTGAACTCCATCTTACCCTAGCATAACCTAAACTAGCTTTGCTCTACTCTACTCTACTCTACTATGCTTTGCTCTATTCTGCTTTGCTCTACTCTGCTCTACTCTGCTCAACTCTACTCTGCTATACTTTTCTCTTCTCTGCTATGCTCCACTTTACTCTTTCCTATTCTCCTCTACTCTACTCCATGTTGCTCTACTCTGCTCTGCTTTATAATTCTATATGCTACTCTATTCAACTCTACTCTACTATAGCCTAACTTAGGCTTGCCCAGCCTAGCCTAACTTAGGCTTGCCCAGCCTAGCCTAACCTAACTCTACTCTACTCTAATATGCTCTAATCTACTCTACTCTCCTCTACTCTATTATGTTCTACTCTAGCATAACCTAGCTTTGCCTAGCTTAACTTACGATAACCTAACAAAACCTAGCCTAAACTAACCTAGTTGCACTCTACTCCATTCTCCTCTACTCCACTCTAGTCAAGTCTACTCTACTCTAAAAAGCCTAGCCTAACCTATTCTAACTTAGCTTTACTCTACTTTACTCTAACCTAACTTAGGCAAGCCTAGCCTAGCCTAACCTACCTCTACTCTACTATTCTTTGCTCAGTTTTGCTCTGCTTAACTCTACTCTTCTCTATCCTATCCTACTCTACTACTTTTGCCTAAGTTAGCCTAACCTAACCTAACATAGCCTAGCCTAAAATAACTCAACTCTTCTATACTCTACTCTACTATATTATACTCTACTCTACTCCACCCTAGCTTAGCATAGCCTAACCTAGCCTAGCTTAACATAGCTCTACTCTACTCTACAATGCTTTAATTTTCTATACCCTGCTCTACTCTCCTCTACTATGCTATGCTTTTTTCTACTTTGCTCTGGTCTGCTATGCTCGACACACATCTACTCTGCTCTGTTCTACTATGCTCTGCTTGAGCTCTGCTCTACTCTCCTCTCCTCTACTCTCCTCTCCTCTCCTCACCTCTACTCTACTCTACTTTATTACGCTCTACTATACTCTACTCTACTCTACTTTACCACTCTAATCAAGCCTTGTCTAGCCCAAACTATTCTAGCTCTACTTTAATCTACTCTACTCTACTTCACTC
This sequence comes from Vanilla planifolia, assembly GCA_023846275.1. Classification (NCBI taxonomy): domain Eukaryota; kingdom Viridiplantae; phylum Streptophyta; class Magnoliopsida; order Asparagales; family Orchidaceae; genus Vanilla; species Vanilla planifolia. The sequence continues at coordinate 135,842 of JAIUJO010000631.1, read as the reverse complement.
TAGCCTAGCCTTGCCAAGCTTACCCTATCTTAGCCTTGCCTAACCTTGCTCTGCTCTATTATACTCCACTCTATTCTAGCCTAACCTACCTTTGTTTATCTAAACTCTGCTCTACCCTACTCAACTCTGATCTACACTACTCTCCTTATCTCTGCTCTGCTCTACATTACTCTACTCTACTCTTTTGCTCTACTCTTTTACTCTATTCTACTCTACTTTTCTCTCCTCTCCTTTACTTTATTCTACTCTACTCTGCTCTACTCCACTCTACTCTACTCTATTGTACTCTAGCCTAGCTTAACCTAGCTCTACTCTACTCTACTCTACTCTAGCCTAACTTACCATAGCCTAGCCTACCTAACCTAACCTAGCTCCTCTCTACTATACTCTAATCTACTCTAATCTACCCTACTCGACTCTACTCTACTCTGCTATATTCTAGTCTAGCTAGCCAAACCAAGCTCTACTCTACTCCACTCTAATCTAGTCATCTTTTTCAAGCCTAACCTCGCTCTACTCTGCTCTTCTATGTTATGCTTTACTCTTCTCTTCTCTACTATTCTCTGCTCTTCTCTACTTTGCTTTACTCTACTCGACTCTGCTTTGCTCTACTCTACTCTGCTTTACTCTACAGTCTAACCTAACCTCACTTAGCTAAACCTAACCTATTTCTACTCTACTCTACTCTATTCTACTCTACTTTAATCTACTCTACTCTACTCAAGCCTAGCCTAGCTTAACCTAGCCTAACATTGCCTAGCCAAACCTAACCCATCTCTACTCTACTCTGCTCTACTCTGCTTAGCTCTACTCTACTTTGCTCTACTCTACTCTACTTTTCTCTTCTTTATTTTGCTCTACTCTACTCTATTCTACTCTCCTCTACTCTTCTCTTCTCTACTCTACTCTACTCTACTCTACTCTGCTCTTCTCTTCTCTCCTCTCCTCTATTCTGCTCTACTTTAGTCTACTCTACTCTAACATAACCTATCCTAACCTAGCCAAACCTAGCTCTACTATGTTGTACTCTACTCTAGCCTAGCTTAGCCTAACTTAGCTCTACTTTATACTACTCTACTCTACTCTACTTTACTCTTCTTTACTCTCTTTTACTCTATTCTACTCTACTCTATACTACTATACTCTATTAAACTCTATGCTAGCCTAGCCTAACATTACCTTACCTAACTCTACTCTATACTACTCTATTCTGCTCAAGCCAAGCTTAGCAAAACCTTACTCTACTCTACTCTACTATACTCTAATCTACTCTACTCTGTTCTACTCTACTCTACTCTACTCTACTCTACTCCACTCTACTCCACTCTACTCTTCTCAAACCTAGCCTAACCTAGCCTAGCCAAATATAGCTTAGCATAGCCTAGCTCTATTATGCTTTGCTCTGCTATGCTTTTCCTTACTCTGTTTTACTTTACTCTACTCTATTATGCTCTTCTCTACTCTTCTCTACTTTACTCTACTCTAGCTTAGCTTAGCCTAGCCTAACATAGCCTAATCAAGCTTTACTCTACTCTACTCTACTCTGTGCTATTCCACTCTATTCTACTCTAGCCTTGCTTAGCCTAGCCTAGCCTAGTCGAGCCCAACCTAACTCTATTATGCTATATTATACTCTAGTCTACTCTACTATATTCTATTGTACTATACTTTGCTCTAAACTAGCCTATCTTTGATCTACTCTTCCCTAATCTAATCTAGTCTGTCCTAGCCTAGCTCTACTCTGCTTTATTCTGCTATGCTTTGCTTTACTCTACATAACTCTACTCTGCTCTGCTCTGCTCTACTCTACTCTACTGTGCTCCACTCTACACCACTCTGTTCTGCTTTACTCTACTCTACTCTAGCATAGCCTAGCTTACCATACCCTAACTAACTAAGCTCTACTATACTCTACTCTACTCTACCTCACTTTAGCTTAGCTTAACCTACCCTAGCATAGCCTAACTTAGCTCTATTCTGCTTTATGTTGTTTTGCTATGCTCTACTTAACTCTACCCGGCTTTGCTTTACTCTCTTCTACTTTCCTCTCTTATAATCTCCTCTTCTTTCCTCTCCTCTACTCTACTATACTCTACTCTGCTCCACTCTACTTCACTGCACTCTACTATACTCTTCTATACTCTACTCCACTTTACTCTATGATATTCTATTCTACTTTACTCTACTATAGCCTTGTCTACCCTAGCCTAATTTAACACTATTATACTCTACCCTTCTCCACTGTACTCAAGCCTAGCCTAGCCTTTCTTAGCTTATCCTATCCTAGCTTTGCCAAATTAGCTCTATGCCACTCTACTCTACTCAAACCTAGCCTACCCTAACCTATCATAGACCTACTCTACTCTGCTCCATTCTACTATGCACTACTTTACTCTATTCTATATTATATTTCTCTGCTCTACTCTTCTACACTGCTATATTTTGCTCTGTTCTACTCCACTCTGCTCTCCTCTCCTCTACTCTACTCTACTCTACACTATTTTTCTCTTTCCTAGCCTAGCCTAACCTTGCTCTACTCTACTTTATTCTACTCCACCCTTCTCTAGGATAACTTAACTTACTTTGCCCTAGCCTAGCTCAGCCTGACTTAGCCTAGCTTAACATAGCACTTCTCTACTACTCTACTATACTCTTTTGTACTCTCCCCTAACCTAACCTAGCCTAGCCTAACCAAACTCAACTCTACTCTAATCTAATCTACTCTACTTTACTCTGCTCTGCTCTAAACTAGCCTGACTTAACTCCACTCCACTCTCCTATACTTTACTCTATTCTACTCAAGCCTAGCCTAACCTAACTTAACCTAGCTCTCTTCTGCTCTACTATACTTTACTCTACAAAACTCTACCCTACTCTAGTCGACTCTACTCTACTCTACTTTACTCCAACGTAACTTAGCCAAGCCTATCCTAACTAGCTCTACTCAACCCAGAACTACTCTTTTCAACTCTGCTAAGCTCTACTCTACTTACCTCAACTCAGCTCTACTCTACTCTGCTTGTCTCTACTCTACTTTTCTCTACTCTGCTTTGCTTTTCCCTACCCTACTTTGCTTTGTTATACTCTACTCTGGTTAGCTATACTATACCTTTCTAGAACCTATCCTAGCCTAATCAAGCTCTACTATACTCTACCCTACTCTACTCGACTCTACTCCACTCTAGCCTAGTATAGCCTAGCCTAACCTAGCTCTACTCCACTATATCCTACTCTACCCTACTCTACTCTAGTCTAATGTACTCTACTCTACACTACACTTATCAAGCCTAACCAGCTTAAACTTGCTCTACCTTACTCTTATCTAGCCTAGCCTAGCCTAATGTAGACTAGCTAGACTAACCTAACCTAGCTCGTCTCTACTCTGCTCAACTCCACTATTCATTAATTTTCTATGCTCTACACTGTTATGCTCTACTCTGCTCTACTGTGCTTTACTCTACTCTAATCTGCTTAATTCTACTTTACTCTACTCTATCATACTCTAGCCCCTTAGCCTAGCAAACTCGAACCTACTCTACACTATTCCACGCTACTGTATCGTACTCTACTCTACTCGACTCTACTCTAATTTACTCTACTTTACTCTACTCTTACCTAGCCTAGCCTAGCCTAACCTAAGCTGACCTAACTCTACTATAGCCTTGTCGAAGCTACCCTTAGCCTAACTTAGCTCTTCTCTGCTCTACTCAGCTCTTTTTTTCACTTCTCTTTAATGCTTTGCACTACTCAGCTCTTCTTTTCTTTGCTCTACTCTACTCTGCTTAACACTATTATACTTTAGCCTAGCCAAGCCTAGATTAGTTTTTCCTAACTTAGCTCTACTCTACTCTATTCTTCTCTATGCTACTTTACACTACTCTACTCTACTCTAGCCCCAATTAGCCTAGCCTACCCTAACTTAGCCTAACTCTACTCTACTTTATTCTACTCTACTATGTTATACTCTACTTTACTCAACTTTACTCTTCTTTTCTCTATTATACTTAGGCCTAGCCTAGCCTACTAGGTCTACTCTACTATGCTCTACTCTGATCTACTCTACTTTACTCTAACCTAGCTCTACCTAGCCTCACTTGGCTCTGCTTTACTCTACTCTACTCTACTCTACCCTACTCTATAATGCTCTTGTTTTCTCTACTTTACCTTATTATGCTCTTCTCTTCTTTGCTCTGGTCTATTCTAGTCTACTAAACTCTATTATGCTATGCTTTACCTGGCTTTGCTCTATTTTTGCATATCCTCCTCTCCTCTTCTCTCCATTCTTCTCCTCTCCTCTACTCTCCTCTCCTCTCATCTCCTCTCCTCTCTTCTCCTCTACTTTACTCCACTCTACTATAGCCTACTCTACTCCACTATACTCTACTCTTCTCTAGTATACTCTACTCTACTCTACTATATTCTCCTATACTCTACTCTAGCCTTGCCTAATCTAGCTCTACTCTACTCTACACTACTCCACTCCACTCTAACCAAGCTTAGCCTAGCCTACCTTTTCCTAGGCCAACCTAACTTAGCTCCACTCTACTCTACTCTATTGAACTCTACTCTAGCCTAGCCAACCCAAGCCTATCTTATCTGTACTCTACTCTACTATACTTTGCTCAGCTCTACTCTACACTACTCTACTCTACATTGCTTTGCTCTACTCTATATTGCTCTACTCTACACTTATGCACAACTCTGCTCTTCTCTACTCTACTCTCTACTCCTTTCCACTCATTTACTCTACTCTACTCTACTCTAACCTACTCTACTCTAACCTAGCCTAACTAGCCTAACCTGGCTCTACTCTACTCTACTCTAGCCTAGCTTACCCAAGCTTAGCCTAACCAAGCTCTACTCTATAATACTCTACTCTACCCTACTCTAGTCTACTCTACTCTACTTAAAGCTAGCCTAACCTAACCAAGCTCTACTCTACCCCACTCTACTCAAACTTAACCTTTCCTACCCTAACCTAGCTCTACTATGCTCTGCCATGTTGTAGACTATTCTACTAGTCTCTATTATTCTTAACTTTGCTTTATTATACTCTACTCTACTCTACTCTACTCCACTCTTATCTACTCTAGCCTAGCCTAGCCTAACATAACCTAGCTCAACTCTATAATACATTCTCTACTCTACTATAATTTAATCTACTCTGACCTAGCCTATCCAAGCTCTAATCTACTTTACTCTTTCTAACTTAACCTTTCCTAGCTAAACCAAGCTAACCCCAATCTAGCTCTACTCTGCTCTACTCTACTCTACTCTTGCCTAGCATAGCCTACCCTTTCCTTGCCTAACCTTACCTAGCTCTAGTTTATTTTACTCTATTATACTCTACTATACTCTATGCTATTCTACTCTATACTACTCCTCTCTACTCTACCCTACTCAACTCTAGCCTAGCTTAGCCTAGACTAGGCTAATAAACTTTGCTCTATTCTACTCTACTCTACTCTATTGTACTCTACCTAGTCTTACCAAGCCTAGCTTAACCTAACTGTACTATACTCTACTCTATTATACTCCACTCTTCTCTAGGCAGCCTACTATACCTAATCTTAGCCCAACATAACCTTGCTTTACTCTACTCTATTATACTCATTTCTACCCTTGCCAAGCCTAGCATAACCTAACTCTACTCTACTCTACTGTACACTATTCTACTCTACTATGCTCAACTCTACTCTATTATAGCCTAGCTTAAACTAGCTTAGCCTAATCTTGTTCTGCTCTACTCTTCTTTTTTATTCTTTTCTCTACTCTATTCTACTCTCCTCTTCTATGCTCTACTCTTCTTAGTTATGTATAGTTTTGCTCTACTCTACTCTATACTTCTCCACTCTATTTTTCTCTACTCTGCTCTACTCTACTTTATTGTACTACCCTGCTCTACTCTACTCTGCTCTACTTTACCTACTCTATTACTATACTCAAGCCTAGCCTAACCTAACTTAGTTTAACCTAGCTCCAGTCTACTGTACTATACTCTACTCTACTACTCAACTCTAGCATAGCCTAGCTTAGGCTTACCTAACCTAGCCTAACCTAACTAACCTGGCTTATCTTTTCTCTACTAAACTTAACTCTACTCTAGCCTAAAATAGCTTATCCTAGACTAACCTAGCTCTGCTCTACTCTACTTTGCTCTGTTATCACCTGATTTTCATTATCCTACTATGCCCTCTTCTACTCAACTCGATTATGCTCTCCTTTTCTCTCCTATATGCTATTTTGCTCTACTTTGCTCTATTATACTATGCTCTACTCTACTCTGGTCTGCTCTAGTCTACTCTACTCTTGCCTAGTCGGACCTAACATTACCTTACTCTACTCTACTGTACTCTGCTCTAGTCTACTCTACTCTACTATATTCTATTATACTCTACAATACTTTACTTTTCCCAACTCTACTCTTCTCTATTCTATCCCCACATAACCTAGCTTTACTTTACTCTGCTCTACTTTACTCTACATTACTCTACACCACTCTATCCTAGCCTAACCTAACTTTACTCTGCCCAGCTCTACTTTTTGCTGCTCTGTTATACCTTATTATGCTTTATTATTTTCTACTCTAGCTTACCCCAACCTAGCCTAGCCTAACTAAACCTTACTCTACTCTACTCTACTCTACTCTATTCTACACAAACCTTTCCTAACCTAGCTTAACATAGCATAACCTAGCTCTACTATACTTTGCTTTTCTCTTATTTACTCTACTCTACTCTATTCTGCTCCACCTTACTCTACTTTGTACTACTCTGCTCTACTCCTCTCTACTATTCTCTACTCTACTCTTCTCTACTTTGCTTTACAATACTATGCTTTTCTCTACTTTGTTCTACTATGCTCGACTCTGCTCTACTCTACTCTACTTTACTCTAGCCTAGCCTAGCCTAACAGAGCTCTACTCTACTCCAGTCAAGCCTAACCTAGCCTAACATAACCTAACCTAGGTCAACTCTGTTATACTCCATTATACTCTACTATACTTTACTCTACTCAACTCTAGGCTAGCCTAAATTATCCAAGCCTAACCTAGCTCTACTCCATTCTACTCTACTCTACTATTGTACACTCTTTTCTATTCTACTCTACTCTACTCTATTCTACTCTACAACACTCTACTCTAACCTAGCATAGCCCTACCTAGCCTAGGATGGCTTAGCTTAGCCTAGCTCTACACTACCCTATTTTACTCTACTCTGGTTTGTTCTACTCTACTCTACTCTGCTCTACTTTGATCTACTCTACTCTACTCTACATTGCTCTGCTCTACTTTACCTTAGCCTAGCTTAGCCTAACTAAGCTCTACTCTGCTATACTCTTTTCAACTCTACTCTACTCTAGCCTGGCTAACCCAAACCTATCCTAGCTTCACCTAGCCTAACTTAGCTCTACTCTACTCAACTCAACTCTATTCTCTTCTACTATACTTTATTCTATCCTAGCCTAGCCTTGCCTAACCTAGCTCTACTCTGCTCTACTCTAGCTTAGCCTAACCTAACCAACCTTAGCCAAACCTACCTCTACTCTACTCTGCTCTGTATTACTCAATTTTCCTCTACTCTACTCTTATCTACTTTACTATGCTCCACTGTGCTATATCGTACACTACTTTACTTTGTTTTACTCTACTCTACCCTAGCCTAGCCTAACCTCGCTCTGCTCTACTCTACTATCCTCAACTCTACTATACTCTACTCTACTCTACTCCACTCTACTCTACTCTACTCTTACCAAGCCTAGCTTGGCCTAGCCTTCATATCCTAACATAGCATAGACTAGCTTTGACAAACCTAGCTCTTTTAAACTCTACTTTACTCTACTCCTCTCTACTTTAGTCAACACTACTCTATTGTACTCTACTCTACTCTAACCTAGCCTAGCCTAACCCTGCTCTACCCTACCCTACTCTAGCTTTGTTTAGCTTAACCTAGCTCTACTCATCTCTAATCTGCTTTGCTCTACTCTACTCTACTCTACTCTGCTCTACCCTACTTTATTCTACACTACTCTATTCTACTCTGTTCTACTCTACTCTACTTTACTTTACTTATCCTTACTCTAGCCTAGTGTAGCTTATCTTAGCCTAACCTAACCTTATTATACTCTACCAAACTCTAATCTACTTTATACACACTAGCATAGCTTAGCCTAAGTTAGCCTAGTCTAACCTTGCTCTACACTTCTTTTCTTTACTCTACTCTACTCTACTTCAATATACTCTACTCTACTATACTCTACTCAAACTTAGCCTAGTAAAGCCTATCCTAACATTGTTTTACTCTACACTACTCTACTCTAGCCTTGCTCAGCCTAAAGTTACCTTAGCTTAGGCTAACCTTGCTCTTCTCTAATCTACTCTACTATGCTGTACTCAGTTTTCTCCACTTTACTCTACTCTGCTCTACTCTATTTTATTATACTCTACTCTACTCTAGTAAACACAAGCCTAATCTTGCTTTACTTTACTCTACTAAACTCTATTTTGTTCTACTCTACTCTACTTTACTCTATACTACTCTACTATAGCATAGCCTAATCTAGTTTAGCCTAGCCTAGCCTTTCTTTACCTAGCTCTACTCTACTCTACTCTACTCTACACTATATTACTCTACTCTACTCTGCTTTACTATAATCTAGCTTAGTCTAGACTATCCTAACTCTACTCTACTCTGCTATATTCTATTCAACTATACTCTACTCTACTCTATTCTTTTTTACTCTGCTCTACTCTAGCCTAGCCTATCCTTCCCTATCATTACCTTACCTAGCCAAGCCTCGCCTAGTCTAACCTAGCTCTCCTCTACTCTACTCTACTCAAAACAAGCCTAGCCTAACCTAGCTCTACTCCACTCTACTTTGTGCTTCTCAATTCTACTTTACTCTGCTCAGCTCTACACTGCTCTGCTCCTCTCTGCTCTTCTATGCTCTACTCTTCTATGCTCTTCTCCTCTTGCTCTACTTTGCTCGGCTCTATTCTACTCTCCTCTTCTCTACTCTACTTTACTTTACACTACTCTACTCTAGCCTAACCTACCTTTAGCCTACCTTACTCTACTCTACTCTATTATACTCTACTTTACCTTACTTTAGCCTAGTCTAGCCTATCCTAGCCTACTCTAGCCTAGCCTAACCTCACTCTACTCTACTTTACTCTATTATACTCTACCCTACTCTACACTAATTTGCATTATTCTACTCCACATTATTCTAACTTAGCCTAGCTTTACCTAGCCCAACATAACTCTACTCTGCTCTATTCTACCCTAACCTAACCTAAGCTATCCTAACCTAGCTCTATACTTTTCTACTCTTCTCTGCTCTATTTTGCTTTGATTTGCTTTGCTCTACTCTACTCTACTCTTCTTTGGTAACCTCTGCTTTACTCTACTCTACTATGCTCTTCTTCTCTCTCCTATGCTCTACTCTACTCTACTCTGCTCTATTCTACTCCAATCTACTCTACTCTATTGTGCTCAACCCATTGTTTGCTTTGATTAGTTTTGCTCTGCTCTTTCTTAGCCTAGCATAGCTTAGCCTAATCTTGCTCTACTCTACTCTACCTTACTCTGCTTTATTTTGCTTTGCTCAGATGAACTCTACTTTACTCTTCTCTACTTTGCTCTACATTATTTTGCTCTATGCTATTATGCTCTTCTCTATTCTACTCTACTCTTCTTTGCTCTACTCTACTCTATTCTACTCTGCTTTACTCTTAACTACTATGCTCTGCTCTGCTCTACTCTACTCAATTCTATAATACTATACTCTACACTACTCAAGCCTAGTTTAGCCTAGCCAAGCCTAACCTCTCTTTACTCCACTCTACTCTACTCTACCTTACTCTACTCTAATCCATAATTGTATCATTTAGCCTAGCTTAGCCTATCTTAGGCAAGCCTAGCCTAACCTAGCTCTACTCTACATTACTCTACTCTACTCTACTCAACTCTAATCTACTCTACTCTAAATTAGCCTTGCCTAGCCAAGCATAACCAAGCTCTACTATACTTTTCTTTAGCCTAGCCTAGGCTAGCTTAGCCAAGCCTAGCATAACTTAGCTATACTCTACTATGCTCTGCTTTACTTTGCTCTTCTCTACTCTACTCTACTTTGCTCTACTATGCTCTACTCTACTCTACTCTACATTATTATCCTCTAGCCTAGTCTAGCATAACCTAGCTCTACTCAATGCAACTCTACTCTAGTCTACTCTACACTACTCTAGCCTAGCCTTACTTAGCTTTACTCTACTCTACTTTACTCTATCTTAGCTAAGCCTAACAAACCTTAGCTTAGCCTAACCTAACTCTACTCTACCCTACTCTAAACCAGCCTTGCTCAGCTTAGGTATGCTTATCCTTGCTCTACTCTACTCTACTATACTCCAGCATAGCCTAGTTTAGCTTAACCAAGCCTATCCAAGCTTAGCCTAACATGGCCTAGCATAACTAAGCTTTACTTTGCTCTACTCTGCTTTGCTTTTCTTTACTCTACTTTGTTATGTTATTCTCTTCTCTATGCTGCTCAACTCTACTTTACACTACTCTGCTTTACTTTGCTCTACTCTATTCTACTCTATTACACTCTAGTTTAGCCTAGCTTAATCTAGCTCTAATCTACTCTACTCTATTCAACTCTACTCTACACTATCATAGCCAAGCCTAGCAAAGTCAAACCTAACTCTATTCTACTCTATCCTACTATACTCTTGCCTAGCTTTGCCTAACCTTGCTCTACTCTGCTCTGCTCTACTCCACTATATTATGGTTAGTTTTACTCTGCTCTACTTTACTCTATGGTACCTTAGCCTAGCCTAGGCTATCCTAAGTCCACTCTACTCTACTATGCTCTACTATACTCTACTCTAGCCTAGCTTAACCTAACCTGGCATAGCCTAGCCTAGCTTAGCCTAACCTAGCTCTACTCTACTCTACTCTACTATACTATCCTCTGCTCTACTCTACTTTACTTTATTCTACTCTACTCTAGCCTAGCCTTTCTTAGCCAAGCTTACTCTAGCTTAGCCTAGCCTAACCTAACCTAACTTAACACTATTTTACTTTACTCTACTCTAATCTACTATATTCAACTCTACTCTAACATAACTTAGCCTAGCCTAACCTAGCTCTACTTTATACTTCTCTACTATACTAACTCTACTCTACTCTACTGTACTTTAGCCTAACCTAACCAAGCCTTAGCTAACCTAATTCTGCTCTACTCTGCTCTGCTCTGCTCTTCTCTATTATACTTCGTACTACTCTTCTATAATCTACTCATCTCTTCTCTACTCTGCTCTGCTTTGTATTGCTTCACTGTACTCTACTCTACTCTACACTATTCTATTATACTTTATCGCCTAGCCTAGCCTAACCTAACCTAGCTATACTCTACTCCACCCTGCTCTATTATTTCATAGACTAACTAAGCTATACTCTACACTATTCTACTATACTTTACAATACTCTACTCTAAACTAGCCTAGCCTTGCTTAGCTTAGCCTAGCTCTTCCTAACCTAGCTCTACTCTACTCTACTTTATTCTGCTCTGCACTTCTTGGCTCTCCTCGACTCTTCTCTACTTTGCTCTACAATTCTCTGTTCTACTCCACTCTACTTTTCTCAAATCTACTCTACTCAACTCTAGCCAAGCCTTGCCTTGCCAAGCCTAACATAGCTCTACTCTACTCTACTCTTCTCTTCTCTACTCTATTGTACTCCATTCTATTTTAGCTTAGCCTAGTCAAACCTAACTTATCATAGCTTTGTCAAGCCTAGCTTAGGCTAAGCTAGCTCTACTATACTCTACTCAACTCTACTCTAACCAAGCCTAACTTAGCCTAGCCAAACCTAGCTCTACTCTACTTTACTCTACCCTAGTCTAGCCTAAACTAAACTTGTTGTGCTCTACTCTTCTCAGCTCTACTCTACTCTACTATACTTTACTCTATCTTAAACTAACCTTACTTTACTTTACTCTACTCAACTCCACTCTAGCCTAGCCTAACCTAGCCTAACTTAGCCCAATGTAACCTAGCTCTACTCTACTCTACTATACTCTTGTCTTCTCTTCTCTGCTTTTCTCTACCCTACTCTACTATACTCTACTCTACTCAACTTTGTTATACTCTACTCTACTCTAGTCACTCTTCTCGATTATGCTCTACACTGCTCTACTCCACTCTACTTAGCCCTGCTTTACTCTGCTCTACACAACTTTGCTCTGCTCTGCTTTACTCTATTTTACTTTACTCTAATCTACTTTATTGTACTATACTCTACCCTAACTTAGTTTAACCTAGCCTAACTTTGCTTAGGTCAGCCTTGCTTAGCCTAACATAGCTCTACTCTACTCTACTCTACACTACTCTTTTCTAGTCTATTCTGCTCTACTCTACTCTACTCTATTCTGCACTGCACTGCTCTACTCTGCTTTGCTCTACTCCCATTCTAATATAGCCTTGCCTTTTCAAGCCAAGCCTTGTCCCCCTAACCTCATCTAGGTTAGCCTAGCCTAGCTTAACCTTTATCTACTCTACTCTATTCTACTCTAGCCTAGCCTAACCTCGCTTTACTCCACAACTTTACTCTATTCTATTACTCTACTCCAGCCTAGCCTAACCTTACCTAGCTCAGCTTTACTCCACTTTACTTTACTCTTCTCAAGCCTAGCCTAGCCAAGCTCTAGTATACTCTACTTTGCTTTACTCTACTCTGCTCTACTTTATTCTACCTTGCCATACTCTTCTCTACTATACTCTACTCTCCTCTTCTCTACTCTTATATATTCTTCTCTCCTCTCTTCTTCTTTCCTCTCCTCCTCTCTCTTCCCCTCTTCTCTAATTTACTCTACTTTACTTTACTATATACTACTCTACTCTACTCTTCCCTACACTACTCTACTATACTCTAACCTTGCTCAAAATAACCTAGCTCTACTCTACTCTAGCTTAGCTTAGCTTAACATAGCCTAACTTTCTCTGCTCACCACTATTATGCTGTACTTTACTCTACTCTACTCTACCCTACTCTTCACTGCTCTGTTCTACTCTACTCTACTCTACTTTACTCTATTCTACACTACTTTACTCAAGCCTAGTTTAGCCTAACCTAAACTAGCTTTGCTCTGCTCTACTTTACTCTGCTATACTATAGTATAGCCGTGCCTACCCTAGCCAAGCTTACCCAAGCCAAGCCTAGCCTAGCCTGGCCTAACCTAGCTTTATTCTACTTTACTCTACTCTACTCTACCCTACTCTATTCTATCCTAGCCTAACTTAGCTCTACTCTACTCTGCTCCAGTCTACTATACTCTACTCAACTTTACTCTATTTTTCACTACTTTGTTCTGTTCTCCTCTAATTTGCTCTACTCTACTCTGCTCTACTGCATATTATTCTACACTACTCTAGTCTGCTTTACTTTACTCTTCACTATTCTACTTTGTTCTCCTCTGCTTTGCTCTGCTATGCTTTGCTCTACTTTACTCTACTCTACTCTAGCCTAGCCTAACCTAGCTTGGATTTGAATTGCTCTACTCTACTTTACTCTAGTCTGCTCTACTCTACTTTTCTTTGCTCTACTCTACTCTATTTTGCTCTACTATAGTCTACTCTACTCAAGCCTAGTTAGCATAACATAGCCTAACCTAACCTAGATCTACTCTACTCTACCTTACTCTACTCTATTCTACTCTACTCTACTCTACTCTACTCCATCCCAACTAAGCCTAGCCTAGCCTAACTTAGCCTAACCTAGTTCTACTCTTCTCTTCTCAACTCTGCTTTCCTCTGTTATGCTATGCTCTACTTTGCTCTACTCTACTTTACTCTACCCTACTCCACTCTACTTTGCTCTACTATACTCAAGCTTAGCCTAGCCTAACCTAGCTCTAATCTACTCTACTCTACTCTTACCTAGCCTAGCCTACCCTATCCTAGTCTAGCATAGCCAAGCATAAGCTAGCTCTACTCCACACAACTCTACTCTACTCTACTCTATACTATTCTACACTACTCTACTCAACTCTATTTTACTCAACTCTACTCCACTCTATTCTTCTCTAAACTACCCCTGCCTAACCCAGCTTAGCCTAGTTTAACCTTGCTCTACTTTATTATACTCTATCCTACTAACCTTTTGCCTTACCTAGCCTAGCCTAACCTTGCTCGACTCTGCTCTACTCTACTCTGCTCAGCTCTATTCTGCTTTATTCTGCTCCACTCTACTTCACTATGCTTTGCTTTACTCTATTCTTTTCAACTCTGCTCTACTCTACTCTACCCTACTCTACTTTACTCTACTACTATCTACTCTGTTCTACTCTACTCTATTCTAGCCTAACTCAGCTTAGCTTAACCTAGCTTTTCACTAGTCTACTCTGCTTTGCCATACTCTACTCTACTCTTCTCTACTCTATTCTACTCTTCTTTGCTCTGTTATACTATACTCTTCTTTGCTCTGCTCTACCCTATTCTGCTTGACTCTACTCTATCATTCTCGTCTTCTATAGCATAGTTTAGCTTCTCCAAGCCTTGCCTAACCAAGATCAACACCATTCTACTATACTTTACTCTATTCTACTCTACTCTACTTTACTATACTATACTCTACTAAACTCTAGCCTTGCCTACCTAGCTTAACCTTTCTTGACTTTACTTTACTCTACTCTCCTCAACTCTGCTCTACTCTACTCTACTATACTTTGCTCTACTCTACTTTGCTCTACTATACTCTAGCCTAGCTAATCCTAATGTAGCTGTACTCTACTCTACTTTAATTTACTTCAACCTTGCCTAGCCTACCCTAGCCTAGTGTTGTCTAGCCTAGCATAGACTAATGTAGCTCTACTCTACTCTACTTTACCAAGCTTTGCCTAGCCTAACCTAGCTTAACACTGCTCAACTCTACCCTAACTTAGCTCTACTATACTCAACTCTACTCTGCTCTACTCAGCTCTACTATTCTTTTATCTTCTCTGCTTAAGTCTCTTCTACTCTACTCCACTCTACTCTACTTTATAATCCTATGCTCTGCTATACAATCCTCTGTTGTCTTCTACTTTACTTTGCTCTACTCTGCTCTATTCTACTCTACTATGCTCTGCTCTCCTCTACTCACTTTTGCACTATACTACTTTACTCTACACAACTCTACTTTAGCCTAGATAAGTTAAGCCTAACCAACCCTAGCCTGACCTAACCTAGCTCTACTCTAATTTACTCAACTATACTCTACTCTACTCTAATCTATTCTACTCCACTCTACTCAATTATATTGTACTCCACTCTAACCTAGCCAAACCTAACCTTACCTTACTATACTCTACTATAGCCTAGCTTAGCATTCCCTAGCCTAAAAAACTTTGCTCTACTTATCTCTACTCTGCTCGACTCTACTCTTGTCTACTCTTCTCTATTCTACTTTACCCAGGCCTAGCCTCGCCTATCTTAGCCTAACCTAGCTCTACTCTACTCTACTCTACCCTATTATACTCAACTCCACTTAACCAAGCCTAACCTACCTAGCCTCACCTAGCTCTGCTCTACTCTACTCTACTTTAATCTACTCTACTACACTCTACTTTACTCTACTATACCCAAGCCTAGCTTACCATAGATTAAAAAGCTCTACTCTACTCTAATTTGCTATGCTCCTCTTATTTTTACTGCTATACTCTTCTCTTTTCTACTCTGCTTTATTCTTCTGTACTCTACTTTATTCTACCTTTGTCTACTTTGCTCTTCTTTTCTCTGCTCTGCTTCACTCCTCTCTACTCTATTCTATTATGTTATTTCTACTATGCTATTCTTTGCTCTACTCTACTCTACTCTTCTAAACTCTTCTCTACTCAACCCTACTCTAGCTTAGCTTAACCTTGCCTAGTCTCACCTAGCCTAATCTAACTAGCTCTACTCTACTCTACTACATTCTACTCTATTATACTCTACTCTACTCTAAACTGGCTAACCTAGCCTAATCTAGCTTAGCCTAACTTGGTTTGCTCTACTCTACTATTCTCTACTCTGTTATGCTCTATTATGCTCTACTATACTCTGCTCTACTCTACTTTGCCTTATGCTTTATGCTACTCTGCTCTTCTCTGCTCTACTCTACTCAATGCTAAGCTAACCTAGCCAAACTTAGTTCTAATACACTCTGCTTTACTCAACTTTACTCTAGCCTAGCCTAGCATAGCTTACCTTAGCCTAGCCTATCTTAGTTGTACTCTACTTTACTCTACTCTACTCTAGTCCACTCTACACTAGCTTGGCTTAGCCAAGCCTAACCTAGCTCTATTCTACTCTACTATACTCTAGCATAGCCTAGCTTAGCTTAACCAAGCCTAGCCTAGCCTAGCTTGGCGTAGCCTAACTTAGGAATACTTTGCTTTACTCAGTTCTACTTTTCTCTACTCTGCTCTGCTCTACTATTCTCTACCCTATGCTGCTCTGCTTTGCTCTGCATTAGTTTGCACTGCTTTGCTCTACTCCACTCTATTGTACTCTAACCTAGCCTAGCCTAATCTAACTCTACTCTATTCTACTCTACACTACTCTAATCACTATACTCTACTCTACTATACTCCACTCTGCTCAGCACTAACATAGCCAAGAATAGCCTAGTCAAACCTAGCTCTATTTCACTATACTCTTCTCTACTCTAGCCTAGCTTAGCTTATCCTAGCAAAGCCTAGCCTAACCTAGGTGTACTCTATTATGCTCTGCTCTACTCTACTATGATCTGCTCTACTCTATTCTACTTTAATTTACTCCTCTCTACTCTACTATACTATAGCTTAACCTAGGCTAACATAGCCCTATTCTACTCTACTTTACTATACTCTAGTATACTCTACTCTTCTCTACTTTGCTCTACTCTTCTATACTCTACTCTAGCCTAGCCTAACCAAGACCAGACTAGCATAGCCTAGCCTAACTAACCTAGCTAAACTCTATTCCACTCGAATCCACTATACTATGCTATGTTATACTCTACTCTATTTTATTCTACACTACTCCACTCTACTCTAATCTACTCTACCTCCACTTTACCCTCAACTTGCCTAGCTAAGCATAGCCTAACCAAGCATTGGTCTACTTTACACTACTCTACTTTAATCTATTATATGTTACTTTACTCTTACTTACCCTAGCCTAACCTAGCTATACTTTACTCTACTATACTCTTCCCCACTTTACTCAACTCGAGCCTAGCCAGCCAAGCCTTTCTTAACCTAGGCCTTGTCTACTCTGCTTTGCTCTACTCTTCCTTACTCTACTATGCTCTACTCTGCTCTAATTTACTCTATTCGTCTCTTCTTTGCTCTGCTCTACTTTGCCTTGCTTCGTTGTACTCCGCTTTGCTCTACTCTACTCCACTCTTCTCTGGCTTAACCTAGCTTAATCTAACCTAGTTATACTCTACTCCACTCCACCCTACTCTACTCTTGCCAAGCCTAACCTAGCCTAGCCTAACCATGCTCTACTCTATAATACTCTACTCTACTCTGCTCTACTCAACTCTAACCTAGCCTAGCCTAGCTCTACCTAACCTAGCTCTACTCTACCATACTCTACTCTTCTCTACTCTATTTTTTTTACTTTACTCTACAAAGCTCTACTCTACTGTACTCTACTCTACTCTATTCTACTCTACTCTACTCAATTCTAGACTAGCCTTGTCTTGTCAAGCCTAACCTAGCTCTACTCTACTCTTGCTTATCCTAGCCTAACATAACCAACCTGAACCTAGTATAGCCTAGCTTAGGCTAAGCTAGCTCTACTGAATGCTACTCTATTGTACTCTGCTATACCCTACTCTACTCTAATTGAGCCTGATTTAGCCTAGACAAATCTAGTTCTAATGTACTCTACTCCACTCTAGCATAGCCTAACTTAGCCAAGCCTACAGTTGCCTGCTCTACTCTACAATACTTTACTCTACTCTACTCTTCTAGCCTATCATAACCTAGCCTAGCTTTATTCTACTTTTCTGTACTCTACTATACTTTAATCTATTGAACTCTATTCTACTCTTAGCCTAACCTAGCCTAACCTAACTCTACTTTACTCTACAGTACCCTACACTACTCTACTCTATTCTAGCTTAGTCTAGTTAGCATAGCCTTGCTTAACCTAACTGCTACTCTACTTTGCTCTATACTGCTCTATTTTGCTTCGCTCTCCTCTTCTCAACTCTATTCTACTCTATTATATTGTATTCCAACCTAGCCTAACCTAGCTCTACTCTATTATACTCTACTCTCCTCTACTCTACATTAGCCTAGCCTAACATAACCTAGCCTAGCCTAGCTTAACCTAGCTCTAATCTATGCTACTCCACTCTACTCTAATCTATTCTACTCTACTTTACTATACTCTAACTAGCCTAACCTAACCTTGCTCAACTCTACCCTATTCAAGCCTAGCCTAGCCTAGTATAACCTAGCTCTTCTTTTCTTTGCTTTACTCTGCTCTGCTTTGCACGACTCCACTCTTCTTTGCCCACTTTACTCTGCTCTATGCAGCACTACTCTGCCTTGTTGTACTCTACTCTACTTTGCTCTCTTCTGCTCTACTCTACTCTATTCTACTCTACTTTAGCCCAGCCTGGCTCAGCCTAGCCTAACTTATCCTAGCTCTACTCTACTCTACTCTAGCTAGCCTAGCCTAACCTAAATTAGCTTTATTATACTTTACTCTACTATACTTTATTCTTCTCTACTCTACTCCACTCTACTCTACTCTACCTTACTTTACTCTGCTCAACTCTACCCTACTCTAGTCAACTCTTCTCTACTCTACTCTACTCTACTCTATTTTACTCTACTCTACTCTACTCTAACATGGCTTAGCCTAGCCTAACATAGCCTAAGCTCACTCTACTATACTCTACAAACTCTACTTAGCTTTATTCGACTATGTTATGCTCTACTCTACCCTATTTAGCTCTGCTTTACTCTATCTTACTCTACTTTATGTTGCTCTTCTCCTCTACTCTACTTTACTCTTTTCTACTTAACTCTATTCTACTCTACTCTAACCTAGCCTAACATAGCTTAGCCAAGCTTTACTCAACTCTGCTCTACTCAACTCTACACTTTCCTACTCTACTATGCTCTTCTCTTCTCTGCTCTAATCTACTCTACTTTACTATACTCTGGTCTGCTCCACTCTACTCTACTCGCCTATTGTCTAGCCTAGCTTAATCACTCGAACCTAACCTAGCTTAGCCTAGCCTAGGCAAACCTTGTTGTACTCTACTTTACTCTACACTAGCAAGCCTAGCTTAACCTAGATCTACTCTGCTCTACTCTGCTTAGGTCTTCTCAGCTCTTCTCTACTCTACACTATTCTACTCTACTTTGCTCTTCTTTGCTCTACTCTACTCTACTCGATATTACTATACTCGAGCCTAGCCTAACTTAGCTTTACTATCCTTTACTCTTCTCTAATCTACTATATTATACTCTACACTACTATATTCTAACTTAGCCTAGCCTAGCCTCGCCTAACCTAGCTCTACTCTACTCTACTCTATCCTACACTACTCTACTCGACTCTACTACACTCTGCTCTAGCTTAGCCTTGTTTAACCTAGCCTATCTTAGCTGTACTCTTCTCTACTCCATTATACTCTTCTCTACTATCCTTTACTTTAATCTATTCTACTCTACTCTATTATTCTTTAGCCTAACATATCCTAATCGAGCTCTACTCTACTCTACAATACTCTACTCATGTTGAGCCTAACCTTCCTTAGCCTTCCCTATCCTAACCTAGCTCTACTCTACTCTTCTTGACTCTACTCTATTCTATTATACTCTTCTCTCCTCTACTCTTCTCTACTCTACTCCACTTTAACCTAGCCTAACTTAGCTCTACTCTGGTATACTCTAGCTTAACACAACCTAACCTAACTAGCTTTGCTCTACTCTATTATTTTATGCTCTATTATGCTTTACTATGCTTTGCTCTACTTTACTATAATCTACTTCATTCTACTATACTCTACTCTGCTCAACTCTGCTACACACTTCTCTGCCCTGCTTGGCTCTGCTCTACATTACTCTACTCTATCCTACTCTACTCTACTCTACTCTATACTACTCTACTCTAGTCTACCTTAGCTTATCAAAACCTAGCTCTACTCTACTCTACTTGGCTCTAGCCTTGTCTAATCGTGCCTAGAATAGGCTTTCCTATCCTTGCCAAACCTAGCTGTGCTTTGCTCTACTCTACTCTACTCTGCTCTATTCTACTCTACTCGCTTTGCTTTACTCTTCTCTAATCTATTCTACTCTACTTTAACAAAGCCCAGCCCATCTTAGCCTAGCATAGCCTAATCTAGCCTAGCCTAAACAGACCTAGCACTATTTTACTACGATCTACTCTACTCTAGTCTGACCTACCCTAACCTAGCCTAAAATAGCTCTACTCTACTCTACTATACAAAACTATACTCTACTCAACTCTAAGCTAGCTAACTTAGCCTAACCTAGGTATACTCTGCTCTACTCAACTCTACTCTGCTTCGCTCTGCTCTGCTATACTCTACCCTACTCCTCTATACTCTGCTCTTCTGTATTCTACTCTACTCTGCTTTGCTCTACTCTAATCTCTTATAGCCTTTCTTATCCTAGCTTAGCCTAGTCTAATTGAGCTCTACTCCACTATACTATACTATACTCCACTCTAGCCTAGTTTAGCTTAACATAGCATAGCCTAGCCTTACCAATTTCTATAGTACTCCACTCTACTCTATTTTACTCTACTCTACTCTAACCAAGCTTAGCCTAGTCGACCCTAATCTAGCTCTACTCCACTTTACTGTACTCTACCTTAGCCTTACCTAACTCTGCTCAGCTCTTCTCTACACTACTTTACCCTTTTTGCTCTGCTCTATTCTTCTCTAATCTACTCTACTCTACTCTACTATACTCTAGCTTAGCCTAGGCTAAGCTAACTATGCTCTGCTCTACTCTACTAAAATCTACTCTAGCCTAACATAGCGTACTCTACCCTAGCTTACCCAAGCACTACCCTACTATACTCTACTCTACCCTACTCTACTCTACCCTACCCTACTATACTCTACTTTATTCCATTCTACTCTACTCTAACCTAGCTTAACCATGTTGTACTCTACTCTACTCTACTTTAGCCTAGCCTAACCTGAGCTAGCATAGCATAGCTTAGCCTAGCCAAACCATGCTTTGCTCTACTCTACTCTACTCTGTTATGCTTTACTATATTATGTTTTTCTCTACTTTATTCTATTTTGCTCTACTCTACTCTGCTCTAGTTTGCTCTACTATGCTCTACACTACTCTGCTCTACTTTACTCTTCTCTTCTCCACTCTACCTTACTCTACTCTACTCTAACCTAACCTAGCCTAACCTATCTCTACTATACTCAGCTCAACTCTACTCTAGCCAAGCCTACCTAACCTAGCTCTACTTTGCTTTTCTCTACTCTATTATTCTCTACTCTACTCTTCTCTTTTTAGTTCTGCTTGACTTTTCTTTGCTCTACTCTACTTTGTGTTGCTTTTCTCTAATTTACTCTACTATTCTCCACTAAACAATAGCTTAGCCTAGCCTATCATAGCCAACCCTATCCTAGCTTAACCTAGCCTAACCTAATCTAGTTCTACTCTACTCTACTCTACTCCACTTTGGTCTAGTCTCGCATAGCCTAGCTTAACCTTGCCTTGCCTAACCTAACTCTACTATACTCTACTCTACTCTACTCTACCCCACTCCACTATACTCTACTCAATTCTAACCATACGTAGCCTAGCCTAGCCTAGTATAGCATAGCCTAACCTAGCTATACTATGCATTGCTTTTCTCTGCTCTACTCTATTCTACTCTGTTCTACTATTCTCTACTCTACTCTACTCTATTGTGCTCAACTCTCCTCTACTCTACTCTGTACTGCTCTACTCTACTCTATTCTAGCCTAACTAGCCAAGACTAGAGTAGCCTAATCGAGCTCTGCTCTACTCTACTCTACTCTTCTCTATGCTATTCAACTCCACTCTACTAAAGCCTATCCTAACCTAACAAACTCTACTATACTTTACTATATTATACTCTACTCTACTCTACTTTACTTTACTCTAATCTAGCATAGCTTAGCCTATCTTAACTCTACCATTCTCTACTCTAATCTAGCCTAACCTAACCAAGCTTAGCCTAGCATAACCTTGCTCTGCTCTACTCTACTCAGCTCAGCTCTATTCTACTCTGCTCTACTCTACTCTACTCTTCTCTGCACTGCTCTACCCTACTCTACTCTATTGTGCTCTAACCTTGCTTAGCCTTACCTAACTTAGCTCTACTCTTCTCTACTCTACTCTAGCCTAGCATAACCTAACCTAGCCTAACCTAGCTTAGCCTAACCTAGCCATTCCTAACCTAAACTAGCTCTACTCTACTCTCCTCTACTCTAATATACTATACTCTACTCTACTTTGCTCTACTCCACTCTACTTAATATTAAACCTAACCTAGCCTAACTTAACTCTACTCTACTATACTCTATCTTAGCCTAGCCTAATCTAGCTCTGCTCTACTTTGCTTTATGGTGCTATGCTATTCTCTTCTATAATCAACTCTACTTTGCTCTACTCTGATCTACTTTGTTGTGCTCTACTCTGCTCTACTCGACTCTAGTTTACTCTGCTCTGTACTGCTCTACTTTGCTCTGCCCTACTTTGCTCTACTTTACTCTACTTTACTAACCTCTATGCTACTCTACTCTACTCTGTTCTAATCTAACCTAGCCTACCCTAGCTCTTCTTTGCCCTACTCTACTCTACCATGCTCTACTCTGCTCTATCCTACTTTATTCTGCTCTTCTCTACTCCACTCTACTCTGCTCTGCTCTACTCTACTTTGCTATACTTTGCTCTTCTCAATGCTTCTCTATTCGATTCTAGCCTAGCCTAACCTAACCTAGCTCTACCCTACTCTAATCCACTCTACTCTACTAAACTCTGGCTTATCTTACCCTAGCCTAACCTAGTCTAGCTTTAACCTAGCTCTACTCTACTCTACTCTACTCTACTGAGCTTTGCTATACTCTACTTTGCTTTACTCTACTTTGTTCTACTCTATCCTACTTAGCTCTGCTTAACTCTACATTAGACTTGCCTAGTGAATCTTATCCTAACTTAACCTAGCTTTACTCAACATTACTCTACTCTACTATACTCTACTCTACTCTTTTGGAGCCCAGCCTAACATGGCCTAGCCTAGCCTATCCTCACCTAGCTTAACCTAGCTCTGCTATGTTATAGTCTACTCTACTTTACTTTACTCTACACCATTACACTCTACTCTACTCAAACCTAGCCTAACCTAACTTGAATCTACACCACTCTTCTCTTCTTAACTCTACTTTGCTTTGCTCTACTCTTCTCTATTCAACTCTAGTCTACTTTACTGTAGCCTAGCCTAGCTTAACCAAGCTCTACTCTACTCTTAGCCTAGTCTTGCCTAGCCTACCCTAGCTAGCCAAGCCTAACCAAACTCTACTCTATCCTAACATAGCCTCATTTAGCCTAGCTCTACTCTGCTCTACCCTACTCTAACCATGCTTGGCCTAGCCTAGCCTAGCCTAGCTTAGCCTAACCAAACTCTACTCTGCTCTGCACTGCACTACTTTGCCTTATACTACTTTACTTAACTCTGCTTTGCTTTGCTCAGCTTTGCTCTACTATCCTTTATTGTACTCTTGCTTACCCTAGCTTAACCTAACTTAGCTCTACTCATCTCTACTCCTCTACTCTACTCTAACCTAGCTTAACCTAGGCTAGCCTCACTTAGTCTAGCTCTATTCTACTATACTCTACTCTACTCAAGCCTAACCTAGCTCTGCTCTACTTTGATTTACTTTCTCTACTAAGCTCGACTCTACTATACTCTACTCTACTCTGCTCTCCTTTACTCTGCTTTGCTCTAATCTACTTTACTCTACTCTACTCTACTTTAGCTTAGTGAAGCCTATTTTTAACCTAACCTAACCTTGCTCCACTCTGCTCTACTCTACTCTATTATATGCTACTACACTCTAATCTGCTCTATTCTACTCTAATCTTTTCAACTCTAGCCTAGCCTAGCCTATCCTAACATAGCCTATCATTGCCTAACCTTACTTGGCCCAACCAAGGCTAGCACTACTCTACTCTAATTTACTCTTACTCTACTCTACTATACTTTATTCTTCTTTACTGTACTCTACTCTACTCTACTATATTGCACTCTACTCAAGCCTAGTCAAGCCTTGCCTAGCCTATCTCTACTCTACCCTACTGTGCTCTACTCTGCCCTACTCTACTCTAATTTTCTCTTTTTTGTTGTACTCTTCTTTGCTCTGCTCTGCTCTACTTTGTTGAGCTCAGCTCTACACTACTTTATTTTGCTCTGCTATTCCCTAATTTACACTACTCCACTCTACTGTTCTCTACTGTACTCTAGGCTAGCCTAGCTTAGCCTAACCTAGCTCTACTCGACTCTGCTCTACTCTACTCTACTCTACTTTAACCTAGCCTAACCTAACCAAACTCTACTTTACTCTACTCTACCATAGAACAACTTAGTCTAACCTAGCTTTGCTCTATTTTGTTTCGTTCTTCTCTACTTTTAACAACTCTACTCTACTTTACCCCACTCTGTGCTACTCTGCTCTGCTATGCTTTGCTTTACTTTGCTAAACTCTTCTCTATGCTACTCTACTCTATTACCATCTAGCCTAGCTTAAACTTACTCTACTCTACCTTACTAGAGCCAAGCTTAGCCTTGCCTTGCTTAACCTTGCCTAATCTAGCCTAGCTACACCTAATTCTACTCTAATCTACTCTACTCTATTTTAACCTATCCTGGCCAAGCCTAGCTAACCTAGCTTTACTCTACTTTAGTCTAGCCTAACGTAGCTCTACACTACTATACTCTGCTCTGATCCACTCTACTTAACTTTATTCTGCTCTACTATACTGTACTCTACTCTACTCTAACCTAGTCTTACCTAACCTAACTTTACTCTACACTACTCTAGCCTAGCTTACCCTAACCTAGATCTACTCTACTCTACTATACTCTACTTAGCTCTTATCTGCTCTACCTTATTCTTCTCTGCTCTACTTTCTTCTCCTCTACTGTACTCTACTCTACTTTATTCTACTCTACTTTACACTAATCTACTCTACTAACCTAACCTTACCTAGCCTAGCCTAACCTAGCTCTACTCTACTCCACTCTACTATACTGCACTCTACTATACTCTACTCTATTTTTCTCTAGTCTACTCTACTCTATCCAAGCCTAGCCTAACCGCACCTTACCTAGCCTAACCTAGCTTGAC
The DNA here is from genome assembly GCA_023846275.1 of Vanilla planifolia. Taxonomy (NCBI): domain Eukaryota; kingdom Viridiplantae; phylum Streptophyta; class Magnoliopsida; order Asparagales; family Orchidaceae; genus Vanilla; species Vanilla planifolia. The sequence continues at coordinate 110,451 of JAIUJO010000631.1, read as the reverse complement.
TCTACTCTACTTTGCTATACTTTTCTCTGCTTTACTCAACTCTGCTCTGCTCTACACTACTCTACTCTTCTCTACTACACTCCACCGTTATCTAGCCTAACCTTATTTGGCTTACTCTAGCCTAGCTTAGCTTAACCTAACTTAGTTCTACTCTACTCTGTTACGCTCTACTTTTCTTTTAACTACTCTACTCTACTCTGCTCTACTGTACTCTGCTTATTTTTTCACTTCTCTACTATGGTCTACTTTTCTCTACTTCAGTCTACTCTATTATATTATGGCCTAGCCTAGCCTAACCTAACTTAGCTCTTCTACTCTATCTTACTCTACTATACTCTAGGTTAGCTTAGCCATGCCTAGCCTATCCTAACCTAACCTAACCTAGCCAAGCCTAGCCTAACCTAGTTCTACTCTACTCTAACGTAGCATAGCCTAGCCTAGCTTACCTAGCTATACTCTACTCTAGTCTAGCCTAGCTCTACTCGCTCTACTCTGCTCTACACAGCTCTAGTCTACTCTACTGAAGTCTAGTATACTCTACTCTAAATTAGCCTAACCCAGCTTAGCCTAACCAAGCTCTACTCTACTCTACTAACTGGCCTAGCCTTGATAACCTAGCTCTATTTTACTCAGATCTGCTTTAATATACTCTGCTCTACTCCACTCTTCTCTGCTCTACTCTACTCTACTTTGCTCTTCTATACTTTGCTCCACTTTACTTAGCTATACTATGCTTTACTACGTTTTGCTTTATTTTTCTCTACTCTCCTCAACTCTAATCTACTCCACTCTACTTTGCTATACTATACTTAGCCTAGTCCAGTTGAATCGAGCTATACTCTACTCTACTCTACTCTACTCTTGCCTAGCCTAATCTAGCCAAGCCTATCCTAGCCAAACCTAACCTAGCTCTACTCAACTCTACTCTACTCTACTTTAACCTAACCTAGACTATCTTAGCCTATTCTAGCTCTTCTCTGCTCTACTTTGCCCTAGCCTAGCCTCACCTCACCTAACCTTTCCTTGCCTAACATAGCTCTGCTATACTCTTCTTTGTTTTACTCTACAATACTCTACTCTGCTCAACTCAGCTCTACTCAACTCTACTATGCTCTACTCTGCTCTTCTCTACTGTACTCTACCAAACCTTACTCGAACCTAGCCTATCCTAGTTTAGCCTAACCTAATCTAACCTCACCTAGCTTAGCCATGTTTTACTCTGCACTATTCTGCTCTATTCTATTTTATTCTACTCTAGCCAAGATAAGCTTAACTTAGCCTAATGCTACTCTACTCTACCTTACTCTATCCTAGTCTACCTTTGCCTAGCCTAGCCTAACCTAATTTATCCTAACCAAACCTTGTCTTACCTTACTTTACACTCCTCTGCTCTACTCTACTATATTATACTCTATTTTATCCTACTCTAGCTTAGCTAAGACTAACTTAGCTCAATGCTACTCTACTATATTCTAACCGAATATAACCTATCCTAACCAAGCCTACTCTAACTTAGCTTAGCCTAGCCCAGCCTTACTATACTATACTCTACTCTACTCTACTTTGGTTTTGCCTAACCTAACCTAGCTTAACCTCACCAAGTCTTGCCTAGCCTTGCTCTACATTGCTCTACTTTACTAAACTCTACTTTATTATATTCTTATCTTGCCTAGCTAATCCTAACATAGCTCTATGCTACTCTACTCTACTCTATTCTTCCCTAGCCTAACCTTACCTAGCCTAGCCTAGGCTAACCTACCTAAGCCTAGCCCAAACTTACTATACTTTACTCTATCCTACACTAATCTACTATACTCCTCCCTAGCTTAGCTTTACCTAGCCTAGACTTGCAATACTCTTTGTTATTCTACTTTACTCTTTTTTATTTTACTCTAGCCTTGTTAAGCTTAACATGGCTCTATCATACTCTACTCTACTCTTCTCTACTCTACTCTACTCTACTCTACTATACTCTTCTCTACTCTGCCAAACTATACTATACTCTACTCTACTCTACCCTATCCTACTCTAACTTAGCTTAACTTAACCTATATTAGCATAACCTAACCTCACCTATTATAACCTAACCTTACTCTACTCTACACTACTATATTTTATTCTACTCTTACCTAGCTAAGCCTAACCTAGCTTTTTACTTCTTTGCACTACCCTACTCTACTCTAACATAACCTAGCCTAGCCTAGCTTAGCTTAACCTAATCTAGCCTAGCCTTACCCAGCCTTACTACACTATACTCTACTCTACTCTATTATACTCTAATATACTTTGCTCTACTCTACTCTACTTTAGCTTTGCTTAGCATAGCCTAGCCTAACCTAACCCTGCCTAGCCTTGCTTTGCCTCATCTAGCCTAGCCTTAGCCAAGCTAAGCCTTGCCAAGCCAAACCTATCCCAACCAAACCTCACCTAGCATAACCTTTCCTTACTTTACTCTACTCTACTCTACTTTATTGTACTCTACTTTATTTTATTCTACTCTTGTCTAAAGCCTAACTTAGCTCTTTGCTCCTCTACTATACTCTATTCTACTCTAGCTTATCCTAGCCTAACCTAACCTAGCCTAGCTGAGGCTTATTATACTCTACTCTACCAAACTCTACTCTACTCTACTCTAGCCTAGCCTAGCCTAACCTAACCTCACCAAACTTAGCCTAACCTTACTCTACTCTATTTTATTCAACTCTGGCATAGGAAAGCTTATTATAGCTCTATGCTACTCTACTTCACTCTACCCCACCTAAATTAGGCTTGCCTAACCTAGCTTTGTCTACCCAAGACAAACTTAACCTAGCCATAATATACATTACTCCACCCAACTCTCACTACTCTAATCTAGCTTTGCTAAGCCTAGCCTTGACAAACCTTTCCTAAACTAACCTAGCCTTACTCTACTCAATTTTATTTTACTCTTGCCTATCTAAGCCTAACTTAGCTTTATATTACTCAACATAACTCCACTCTAGCCTATCCTAGCCTAGCCTAGCCAAGCCTAAGCTAGCTTAGCCTTACCGAACTTTATTATTCTCTACTCAACTCTACTTTCCTCTACTCTACTCTACTTGACTCTTCCTTAGCTTAGCCTAGCCTGACCTAAGCTAGCTTAGTCTAGCCTTGCCTATCTTAGCTTAGCCAAGCATATCCTAACATATCTTAACCTAGCCAAGCCTTACTTTACTCTACTCTACTCCACTCTACTCTAAACTACTCTACTCTATTTTATTCTGCTCCAGCCTAGCCAAGCTTAACTTTGCTCTATGCTCATTGACTTTACACCACTCTAGCCTAACTTAGCTTAGCCTAGCATTAACTTAACTAACCTCACCTAACCTAGTGATACTCTACTTTAAGCTACTCTACTCTACTCTTACCTTGCCTAGCCTAGCTAATCTAGGCTCTACTTTGCTCTACTCTGCTCTGCTCTTCTCTACTCTGCTATGCTCTTATCTAAACTATTCTACTCTTCTCTTCTCCATTCTACTCTACTCTACTCAGCTTTGTTATGCTCAACTTTGCTCAACTTTGTTTTGCCAACTCTATTCTGCTCAGCTCTACTCTACTCTAGCCTTGACTAACCTAGCTTACCCTAGCCTAACCTAGCTTTACTCCACTCTACTCTAGTCTACTCTAGCCTAACCTAGCCAAGCCTAACCTTGTTATACTTTGCTCTACTCTATTATACTCTACTCTATTATACTCTACTCTAACCTAGCCTAGCTTAACTTAGCCTAACTTAGCTTTGCTTTGCTCTACTCTACTCTACTCTAACCTAGCCTAGCTTAACCTAGCTTAACTTAGCTTAGCTTTGCTCTACTCTACTCTACTCTGTTTTGCTCTACTCTACTTTTCTCTATTCTACTCTATTATTGTCTACTTTGCTCTACTATTCTCTATTCTACTCTACTCTACTCTACTATATTATGCTCTAACTTAACTAGCTTAGCCAAACCTCATCTAGCTCTACTCTACTCTAATCTAATCTATTATACTCAACCTTACTATATTATACTCTAGCTTAGCCTAGCATAGCCTATCCTAACCTAACTTGGTCTAACCTAGCATAACCTAGCCAAGCTCTACTCTACTCTACTATACACTACACTACTCTACTCTACTCTACCTGAGCCTAACATAACCTTGCTCGACTCTACTATAGTCCAGCCTTGCTTAGCCATACCTAGCCAAATCTAGCTCTTTTCTGCATTGCTTTGCCCTGCTCTTGCCTCCTATACTCTACTCTACTCTACTCATCTCTACTTTCTTTACTCTACTCTACTTTTCTCTAGTCTACTCTAACCCAACTTATCTTAGCCTAGCTTGAGCTAGCTCTACTCTATGCTACTGTAGCCTAGCATAACCTACTTTTACTAACCTCCACTCTGTCCTACTCTTCTCTACTCTACCTATACTCTACTCTACTCTTCTCTACACTGCTCTACTTTACTCTACCCTACTCTAATCTTTTTTACTCTACTCTATTCTACTCTACTTTACCTTAGCCTAGCCCAGCCTTGCCTTGCCTACTTTAGCCAAGCCTAACCTAGCCTAACCAAGCTCAACTCTACTCTCCTCAACTCCACTCTACTATACTCTACACTTCTCTGCTCAACTCGATTAAAACCTATCCTAGCCCAGCCAAGCACAACCTACCTCTACTCTGCTCTTCTCTACTCTTCTCTGCTTTGCTCTTCTTTGCTCTACTCTACTCGGCTCTACTTGCTCTACTTTGCTCTGCACTACTTCACTATACTCTGCTTCACTCTACACATCCCTACACTGTCTACTCTGCTTTGCCTAACTCTTCTCTACTCTACTATGCTCTACTAAACTCTACTCTACTATACTTTAGCCTCTTTTAGCATAGCTTAGCCTAGCTTAGCCTAACGTAGCTCTACTATACTTTATTTTAAATTACTCTACTCTACTCTACTTTAGCCTAGCCTAGCTTAACCTAGCTCTTTTATACTTTAATCTAGTTTACTCTATTCTACTCTACTTCACTCTAACATAGCCAAGCCTAGCCTAGCCAAAACTTGCTCTACTCTACTCTGCTCTACACTACTCTAACATAGCTCTACTATGCTCTGCTATACTTTGCTGTACTTTACTCTGCTTTGTTCTCCTCTACTCTACTCTACTCTAGCTAGCCTAGCCTAACCAACCTTTACTCTTCTATACTATACTATACTGTACTATACTCTACTCTGCTTTACTCTACTATATTCTATTATTCTCTACTTTTCTCTAGCATAGCCTAACCTAATCGAGCCTGGCCTTGCCTAATCAAGCTTTACTATACTCTCCTCAACTCCATTATATTCTCCTCTGCTCAAAACTAGTGTAAGCTAGCCTAGCCTAACTTACCACTACTCAGCTTTACTCTACTCTACTCTAACCTAGCCTAGCCTAACTTGTCTCTACTTTGCTCTACTCTGCTTTGCTTTGCTCTACTCTGATCTGCTCGACTCTGCTCTGCTCTACTCTACTCTACACTACTCTACTCTTCTATACCCTACTCTGCTCTACTCAACTCTACACTACTATACTCTACCCTACTCTACTCTACTATACTTTACTCTACTCTACTCTAGCCTAGCTTTGCTTAACCTAACATTGCTCTACTCTACTCTTCTCTATATAACTCTATACTACTGTACTCCACTCTACTCTAGCTTAGCCTAGCACATCATAGCCTAGCTTAGCCTAGGTTTGCCTAACCTAACTCTACTCTACTTTACTCTATTCTACTCTAATCTACTCTACTTTGCTCTACTCTACTCTAACTTAGCCTAGCCTAGCCCAACCAAACTTAGCTCTGCTTTACTCTAGCCTATGCTAGTTGAGCCTAACCTAGCTCTACTCTACTCTTCTTTGCTTTACTCTACTGTGCTCCACACTACTCTGCTCTACTTTGCTCTATTTTACTCTATTGTATGCCAACCTAGCCTAGCCTAATCTAGCTATACTCTACTCTCTTCTACTATATTCTACCAAACTCTACTTTATCTACTCTACACTACCCTACTCTACTCTACCCTTTTCTAGCCTAGCATAACCTAGCCTAGCCTAAGCAAGCTCTACTCTATTCTACTCTACTTTACTATATTATACTCTACTCTACTCTCCTCTACTCTACTTTCCTTTACTCTACTTTACTCTATGTTACTCTACTCTAACCTAGCCTAGCCTAGCCAAGATCATCTTAACACAACTCTACTCTACTCTACTCTGCTTTACTCTTCTCTACTTTATTATACTCTTCTCTATTTTATTCTACTCGACTCTCTTTGCTCTTCTCTACTCTTCTCTACTATACTCTACTCTGCTCTATTTTGTTCTACTATGCCCATCTCTAATATACTCTACTCTAGCCTAGCCTAGCCTAACTAAGCTCTACTCTACTCTACTTTACTCTACTCTACTCTACTTTACTCTACTCTACTCTACTTTACTCTACTCTACTCTACTTTACTCTACTCTACTCTACCTGACTCTAGCCTTTCCTTGCCAAGCCTACCCTAGTCTAGCCAAGCCTAACTTAACTCTTCTCCACTCTACTCAACTCTTCTATACTACACTCTACTTTACTCTACTCTACTATACTATACTCTACTTTTCTCCACTCTACTATATTCTACTCTGCTCCACTCTACTTTACTCTATTCTATACTAACCTTACCTTGCATTGACTAGCCTAACCTAGCTCTACCCTATCTATTCCACTGTACTTCTACCTAGCCTACCCTAACTAAGCCTAGCTTAGTCTAGCCTGCCTAAACTTAACTCCACTCTACTCCTTTTCACTTAGCATTACTCTACTCAACTCTGTTGCGTTTTTCTTTCCTGTACTCTACACTGTTATGCTCAACTCTGTTCTGTTATACTCTACTCTGCTCTACTAACCTCTGCTCTACTCTAAGCAGGACTAGCATAGCCAAGCCTAACCTAGTTATACTCTACTCTACTCTACTATGCAATGCTCTGCTTAGCCTAGCTCAGCTCAGCTAGGCTTTACTATGCTCTACTCTATTCTACTCCACTCTACTCTGCTCTACTCTATACTGCACTAACCTAAACTAGCCTAGCCTAGCATAACTTAGCTCTACTCAACTATGCTCTGGTCTACTCTACTCTGCTCTACTCTAACCTTCCCTACTCTACTATATCCTACGCTAATCTTGCCTAGTCGAGCCTTACCGTTCTTATGCTAGCTCTACTTTACTCTACTCTACTCTACACTTCTCTTCTCCACTCTACTTTACTCTACTTTACTTTAGCCTGGCCTTACCGTACCTATCGTACACTAGCCTACCCTAACCTAGCCCTACTCTACTTTACTCTACTCTACTCTACTCAAACCTAACCTAGCCCAAAAACCTCGACTCTACTCTATTGTAATGCACTCTACTCTACTTTAGCCTTACCAAGCCTAGCTTAGCCTACTTAGCTCTACTTTGCTCTTCTTTGCTCTTCTTTACTCTACTCTACACTGCTTTGCTCTACTATGATATGCTCTACTCTAATCTACTTTGCTTTAAATTTCTCTATTATATTCTACTCTACTCTGTTCTACTCTTCTCTACTCTACTCTACTCTACTTTAGCCTAGTTTAGTATAGGCGAGCCTAGCCTAGCCTAACGTAGCTTTACTCTACTCTACTCTATTCTATTCTTTCCTAGCTAGCCTATCCTATCATAGCCTAACTAGCTCTACTCGACTTTACTTTACACTACTCTACTCTAATCTACTATACTCTTCTCTACTCTAACTTAGCTTAGCCTAGCCTAGTCGAACTTAGCTCTATTATACTATAGTTAACTTAACTTAGCTTCACTCTACTCCACTCTGGTATACTCTATTGCACACATCTTTATTGTACTTTTACTAGCCTAGCCTAACCAAGCTCTACTCTACTCTATTATATAATACTATATTCAACTTCACTCTACTATACTCTTCTCTAACCTATCCTAACCTAACCAAGCCTAGCCTAATCGAACCTAGCTCTACTCTATTATACTCTACTTTACTATACTACACTCTACTTTACTCCACTATACTCTATTCTACTCTACTATACATTACTCTACATTACACTACTCTACTATACTCCAACCACGCCTTGCCTAGCCAAGCTAAGCCTAACCTAGCTCTACTATATTCTACTCTACTTTGTTCTAGTCTCCTCTAATTTCCTTTGTACTACTTTGCTTTGCTCTAATCTACTCTACTCTACTCTACTTTCCTCTACATTTCTTTGCTTTACTCTACTTTACTCTGCTTTATTCTTCTTTACTCTACTCTACTCTACTGTACTATTGCCTTATTTAGTATAGCCTTACCTAGCTTAATGTAGCTCTACTTTACTCTATTCTACACTACTCTACTCTATTCTACACTACTCTAGTTTCTATTCTAATCTACTTTACTCTACTCTAACTTTGCCTAATCTAGCCTAGTTGTACTTAGCTCTACTCTACTATAACCTAGCCTAGCATAGCCTCGCCTAGCACAGCCTAACTTAGCTCTACTCTACCCTATTCTACTGTACTCTACTCTGCCCTGCTCCATTCTACTCAACTCTACTCTACTCTGCTCTACTCTTCTCTACTTTGCTCTGCTATACTCTACTCTAATTTGTTCTACTCTGCTCAATCTTACTCTACTCTACTCTAGCCTAACCTTGCCTAATTTAGCTCTACTCTACACAACTTTGCTCTACTCTACTCTACTCAACTTTACCCTAGCCAAGTCGAGCCTACCCTAGCAAAGCTTTACTTTACTCTACTCAACTCAACTCTATTATACTATACTCTACTCCACTCTATTCTACTATACTCTATTCTAACCATGTCTAGCCTAGCCTAGCTTAGCTCTACTCTACTCCACTCTACTCTAGCCTAGTTGAGCCTAGCCAAGCCAAGTCTAGCCTAGCCTAACTCTATTATTTTTTACTTGCTCAGCTCTGCACTTTTTATCTCTACTTTACTCTGCTCATTTATGCTCAACTCTACTCTTCTCTATTATACTCTTTTATGCTCTGCTCTATTCTGCTCTACTCTGCTCTGCGCTACTCTATTTTGCCCTACTCACTTTAACCTAGCATAACCTAGCCTATCCTAACCTAGCTCTACTCTACTCTCCCTTACTCTGCTTAGCTTAGCTCTACTCTACTCTCTGTTATGCTCTACTTAGTTTCTTCTTGGCTCTGCTTTGCTCTACTCTACTATACTTTGCTCCACTCCACTTTAAAATACTCTGTTGTGCTCTACTCTATTATACTCTACTCTGCTCTAGCCTTGTTTATCTTAGCTTGGCTAAGCCTAACTTAACCTAGTAATACTCTACTCTACTCAATCCTACTCTACTCTACCCTACTCTACTCTACTATAGCCTAGCCTAAACTAGCCTGGCCTAACCTAAATCTACTCTACTTTACTAAGCTCTACTCTACTCCAATCTACTCTACTCTACTCTACTAAACTCTAACTTAGCCTAACCTAGCTTAACATAACCTAGCTCTACTCTACTCTACTCAAGCCTAGGCTAGCATAACTTAGCCCAGCCTAACCTAGCTCTACTCTACTCTACTCTACTCTATTTTACTTTACTCTACTCTACTCTACTCTAATCTACTCTATTATACTCTAACCTAGCCTAGCCTAACGTAGCTCTACTATTCTTTACTTTACTCTACTATATTATACTCTACTTTATTCTACTCTAGCCTAGCTTAGCCTAACCTAGCTTATTCTTGCCTAGCCTAGACTAACTTTGCCTAACTTAGTTATGCTACACTTTTCTCTACTCTACCCTACTCTACTCTGCTCTTCTTTTCTCTACTCTACTCTATTCTGCTATAGTCTACTCTACTTTGCTCTTTTTTGCTCTACTCTACCCTATTTTCCTCTTCCCTACTCTACTCTACTCTAGCCTAGTTTAGCCTAGCTCAACCCAACATTGCGTAGCCTAGCTCAACTATACTCTAATCTACCGTACTCTACTCTACTCTAGACATGCTTAGCCTATCCTACTCCAACCTTGCCTAGCATAACCATGCCGAGCCTAAACTACCTCTACTCTACTTTACTCTACTATGCTCTATTGTACTCTAATTTACTATATTCTACTCTACTATACTCTAACTTAACCTAGCCTAGCCTAGCCTAACCTAGCTCTAATCTACTCTACTCTATACTATACCACTCTTGATGGCGGTGGGGGCTTGACAACTCTACTTTAGCCTAGCCTAGCCAAGCATAGCTTAACCTAGCTCTACTCCACTCCACTCTTCTCTGCTCTACTCTGCTCTACTCTACTTTACTAAGCTCTACTCCACTCTACTTTACTCTACTCTATTATACTCAAGCCTAGCCTAACCTAACCTAGCTCAACCATACTCCACCCAACTTTACTCTACTCTACTCAAAGTTAGCATAGCCTTGCCAAGCCTATCCAAGGCTAGCTTAGCCTAATTTAGCTCTACTCTACTATACTCTACCCTACTCTAACTTAGCCTAACTTTGCTCTATTATACTCTACTATACTTTATTCTATTCTACACTACTTGAGCCATGCTTAGGTTAGCCTAACCTATCCTTGCTCTACTCTACTCTACTAAACTTTACTTTACTTTGTTCTATTTTACTCTAGCCTAGCCTAACTTTGCCTTGCCTAGCCTAGCCTAACATAGCTTTACTCTTCTCTACTCCACTTTACTCTACATTAGTCTACTCACCTCTACTTAATTCTACTCTATTTTTCTCTACTCCACCCTACTCTACTCTACTCTACTCAAGCCTAGCCTATTAAATCCTAGCTTAGCTTAGCTTAACCAAGCTTTACTCTACTCCACTCTACTCTACTCTACTATACTCTACTCTAGCCTAGACTAGCCTACCCTAACTTACCCTAGCCTAGCCTACCCTAGCCTAGCATAGCCCAACCTAACTTAGCTCTACTCTACTCTACTCTATTCCACTCTATGCTACTCTACTCTTCTCTACTCTACTATACTCTATTCTACTCTACTCTACTAATTTTTAGCCTAGCTTAGCTAGGCATAAACTAGCACTACTCTACTCTAATTTACTCTAGCCTAGCCTAACCTAGCCTTCCTTAGCCTAACCTAGCTCTACTCCGCTCTACACTCCTCTACTCTACTCTACTCTAGCCTAGCCTCGCTTAGCCTACCCTCGCCTAACTTAGCTCTACTCTGTGCTACTCTACTCTACTCTGCTCTACTCGACTCTTCTCTACTCTTCTCTATTCTACTCTGATCTACTCTACTCTAACCTAGCCTAACCTAACCCAGCTTTTCCTAGCTCTATACTACTTTACTCTACTCTACTCTACTTTATTGTACTCTACTTAGCCTTTCCTAGCCTAGCTTAGCCCAACCAAACCTAGCTCTACTCTTCTCTACTCTGCCCTACACAACTCTATCTTTCTTTACTCTACTCCATTCTACTCTACTCTGCTCTACTCTACACCACTCTAGTCTACTCTATCCTAGCCTAACATAACTTAGCTCTACTCTACTCAACTCTACTCTACTCAAACCTAACCTTGCCTGGCTAGCCTAACCTAGCTCTGCTTCACTCTTCTCTGCTCTACTTTTCTCTTCTTTATTCTCGTTTTCTCCACTCTAATTTTCTCATCTCTGCTCTGGTCTATTCTACTCTACTACACTTTACTCCACTCATCTCTATTCTGCTTTGCTTTACTTTACTCTACAATACTCTTGTCTAGCCTCACCTGGCCTAACCTTGGCTACCCTAACTTAACTCTACTCTACTCTCTCTACTACTCAACCCTAGCTTAGCCTAACCAAACCTAGCTCAACCTTACTCTACTTAACTCTACTCCACTCTACTGTACTCTTACCTAACCTAGGGTATCCTAACCTAACTTTGCTTTACTCTTCTCTACTTTGCCCTGTTATACTCTGCTCTTCTTTGCTCTATTATACTATACTCTACTCTATTCTACTCTGCTCTGCCCTACTTTACTCTATTCGACACTAGCCTAGTTTAGCCTAACCTAGCCTACCCTAGCCAAGACTAGCTCTTCTTAACTCTATTCTACTTTACTCAACTCTAGCCTATCCCACATGAGCCTACCCTAACCTAGCTCTACTCTACTCTACTTTACTTTACTCTACTCTACTCTACTCTAACATAACAAAACCTAACTCTACTCCACTCTACTCTACTCTACAAAACTTTTCTCTCCTCTACTTTGTTCTCCTTTGCTCTACTCCACTTTGCTCTACTCTGCTCTGCATTGCTCTACTCTGCCCTACTTTTACTCTACTCTAGCCTTTCCTTGCAATGCCTACCTAGAATTGCCTAACCTAACCTAGCTCTACTCCACTCTACTCAACTCAACTATACTACACTCTAATTAACTCTATTATACTCTATTATACTATACTATACTATACTCTACTCCACTCTACTCTACTCAACCTTACTCTACTCTACTCTACTCTACTCTACACTAACTTAGACTAGCCTAGCCTAGCCTAACCTAGCTCTACTCTACTCTACTCCACTCTACTCTAGCCTAACCTAGCCTAGCCCAGCCTAGCCAAGCCTAGCTTTTCCTAGCTCTTTTATGATCAACTATGTTTTACTTTACTCTACTCTGCTCTACTCTCATATGCTCTAACCTAGACAGGCCTAACCAAGTGTAACCTAGCTCTACTCTACTCTGCTATGCTCGTTTATGCTCTACTTAACTCAGCTCAGCTCTACTCTACTCTTCTTTTCTATGCTTTACTATACTCTTCTTTGCTTTGTTCTGCTCTTCTCTACTCTACTCTACTCTATTCTACAGTGCTCTATTCCACTGTTCTTTAGCCTAGCCTCATGTTGCTTAATCAAGCTTTACTTTACTCTACTCTACTATATTCCACTCTTCTCTATGCCACTCTACATACCTTTAGCCTATCTTGGCCTTTTCAAGCCTACCCTAACCTAGCCTAACATAGCCTTGCCTAGCCTAGCTTTACTCCACTCTCCTCTACTCTACTCTACTCTATTCTACTATACTCTACTCAACTCGACTCAATCCTAGCCAAGCCTAACCTAGGCAAACAAAGCTCCACTCTACTCTACTCTCCTCTACTCTATTTTACTCTTCTTTGCTTTACTTTGCTCATCTTTGATCTGCTCTACTTTTCTCTCCTTTGCTCTACTAAACTCTACTATGCTATGCTCTACTCTGCTCCACTCTACTCTTCTCTACTCTACTCTACTCTACTCTAGTTTTGCATAGCCTAGCATATCCTAGCCTAACCTAGCTCTACTCTACTCTACTCTAGCGTAGCCTAGCCGAGCATAACCCACCTTAACCTAACTTAATCTAGCCGAGGCTAACCTAGCATTACTATACTTTATTCTTCTCCAGTCTACTCAAATTTACTCTAACTCAACTCTAATATAGCCTAGCCTATCTTAGCTCCACTTTACACTACCCTTCCTTACTATATTACACTCTACTCAAGTCCACTCTATTCTACTCTACACTACTAAACTCTAATTTACTTTACTCAACTTTGACTTAGTCTTCCCTAGCTTAGCCTAACAAAGCTCTACTATGCTCAACTCTACTCTAAATTTTCTCTATTCTGCTCTACTCTTCTATACTTGCTCTACTCTACTCTGCTCTTCTCGACTCTGCTCTACTTTTTTCTGCTCTACACTACCATACTCTACTTTACTGTAGCCTAGCCTAGCCAAACTGAGCTCTAATCTACTCTATTTTAATATATACTATTCTACCTACACTACTCTTTCGTAGCCTAATCAAGCCTACCCTATCCAAGCTTTACTCCACTCTACTCTACTCAACTCTATTATATTATATTATACTCCACTCTATTCTACTATACTCTACTCTAACCTAGCCTAGCCTACCTTACCTGGGCTCTACTTTACTCTGCTCTAGCATAGCTTAGTCTAGCCAAGCCTAACTCTACTATGCTATTTGCTTAGCTGAGCTCCTTTTTTCTTTACTTTACTCTTCTCTTTTATTCTCCACTCTACTCTTCATTATTCTACACTTTTATGCTCTACTCTTGTCTGGTTAGCTCTGGGCTACTTACTCTGCTCTACTATATTATACTCTACTCTACCCTAGCATAGTTTAGCTTAGCCTAACCTAACCTAACAATACTCTACTCTACTCTACTCTACTCTACGCTACTCTACTTTAGCATAGCCAAACCTAACTCTACTCTACTCTACTGTAACTTTGCCTAACCTAGCCTAACATAACCTAGCTCTACTCTACTCTGCTCTACTCTACTCTACTTTACTCTAGCCCAGGCTAGCTCGACGTAGTCCAGCCTAAATTAGCTCTACTCTTCTCAGCTCTACTCTACTCTAATCTACTCTATGCTACTCTAATATACTCTATTATACTCTAACCTAGCCTAGCCTAACCTAGCCTAACCTAGCCCTACTCTTCTTTAGTTTATATAACTCTACTCTACTCTACTCTACTCAACTCTACTCTACTCTATTCTACTCTAGCCTAGCCTAACCTTACCAAGCCTCTTCTTTCCTAGCTTATCCTAGCCTAACCTATCTCTACTCTACTCTACCCTACTCTATACTACTCAATTCTACTCTACTCTAACATAACCTAGCTGAGCCTACCCTAACCAAGCTCGACTCTACTCTACTCTGCTATGCTATGCTCTACTCTACTCTACTTTGCTATGCTCAACTCTATTTTTCTCTACTTTGCTCTACTTTACTCTACCCTACATTACTTTACTCTACTCTACTTAGTTTAGTCTAGCTCAGCCAAACCTAACATAATCTAGCTCTACTCTACACTACTCTACTCTTTCATATCCTTGCATTTCTTAGCCTAGCCTATCCTAGCTCTACTCTACTTTCATTTTACTCTACTATACTTTGCCTTAATCTACTATATTTTACCCTATCGAACTCTAACATAGCTTAGCCTAGCCTTGCATAACCTAACTCTAATCTACTATACTCTACTTTACTCTACTTTACCCTACTTTACTCTTGCCTAGCCTAGCCTTGCCAAACATAACTTAGCTCAACTCTACTCTACTATACTCTTGCCTAACCTAGCCTAGCCTTGCCTAACCTGGCCTATCTTAACTAGCTCTACTCTACTCTACTCTACTCTATCCTACTCAACTCTTCTTTACTCTATTCTTGTATACTCTACTATACTCTTCTCCACTCCATTCTACTCTAGCCTAGCCTAATCAAGCAAAGTCTAACTTAGCTCTACTCTCTCTACTCTACTCTACCCTACTCTAGCATAGCCTAGCCTTGCGAAGCCTAACATAGCCTATCCTTGCTCCAGTCTAGCCTATCCTAATCTAGCTTAACCTAGCTCTAGTCTACTCTACTCTACTCTAATTTATTATACTCTATTATAT
>JAIUJO010000631.1:65000-75000 GCA_023846275.1 Vanilla planifolia | reverse complement strand
GAGGAAGAAGAAAAAGAAGAAGAAGAAGTAGAAGAAGTAGGAGAAGAAGAAGAGGAAGAAGAAGTAAAAGTAGAAGTAGAAGTAGAAGAAAAAGGAAAAGAAGAAGAAGATGAAGAAAAAGTGGAAGAAGAAGAAGAGGAAGGACAAGAGGAATAAGAAGAGGAAGAAGAATAAGAACAAGATGAAGAAGTAGAAGAAGAAGTAGATGAAAATAAAGAGGAAGAAGAAGGGGTAGTAGTAGTAGTTGTAGAAGAAGAAGAAGAGGAAGAGAAAGAAGAAGAAGAAGAAGAAGAAGAAGAAGAAGAAGAAGGAGAAGAGGAAGTAGAAGAAGAAGAAGAAGAAGAAGAAGAAGAAGAAGAATAAGAACAAGATGAATAAGAAGTGGAAAAAGAAGAAGATGAAAAAGGAGAAGAAGAAGAAGAAGAAGAAGAAGAAGAAGAAGAGGAAGAAGATGAACAGGAGGAGGTGGAAGAAGAAGTGAAAGAAAAGAAGAAGAAGAGGAAGAAGAGGAGGAAGAAGAAAAAGAACTTATTTTTGTAGTAAAGAAGAAGAAGAAGAAGAAGAAGAACTAAAAGTGGAAGAAGAAGAAGAAAAAGAAGAAGAAGAGTAAGGAGAAGAAGAGTAGTAAAAGTAGTAGAAGAAGAAGAAAAAGATGGAGATGAAGAAGAAGAACATGAAGTTAAGGAAGTAGTAGAAGAAAAAGAAGAAGCAGATGAAGAGGAAG
Organism: Vanilla planifolia; assembly: GCA_023846275.1. Lineage (NCBI taxonomy): Eukaryota > Viridiplantae > Streptophyta > Magnoliopsida > Asparagales > Orchidaceae > Vanilla > Vanilla planifolia. The sequence continues at coordinate 74,276 of JAIUJO010000631.1, read as the reverse complement.
AAGAAGAACAAGAACAAGAACAAGAAGAACTTGAAAAAGTAGTGGTAGAAGAGGAAGAAGAATATGAAAAAAGTGATTAAGATGTATACATTGAAGAAGTAGAAGAAGAAGGAGAAGAAGTAGGAAAAGAAGAGCAAGAAGAAGAAGAAGAAGTAGTTTTAGTAGTAGAAGTAGTTATTGAAGAAGAAAAAGAAGAAGAAGAAGATGAAGACAGAGAAGAAAAAGAAGATGATGATGATGATGATGAAGAAGAAGAAGAAAAAAGAAGAGAAGAGGAAGAAGAAGTGGAGGAAGAAGAAGAAGATGAAGAAATAGAAGAAGAAGAAGAAGAAGAAGAAGAAGTAAAATAAGTTGAAGAAGAAGGAGGAGGAGAAGAAGAAGAAGATGAAGAAGAGGAAGAAGAGGAAGAAGAAGAAGAAGAGAATGACGATGAAGAAGAAGAAGAGAAGAAGAAAAAGAAATAGAAGAAGAAGAAGAAGAAGAAAAGGAAGAAGAACAGGAAGAAGCATAAGTAGAGAAAGAAGAAAAATAGGAAGATAATGAAGAAGGAGAAGAAGAAGAAGTAAAATCGAAAGATGTAGGAGAGGAAGAGGAAGATGTTGAAGATAAAAAAGAAGAAGAATAATAAGAATAAGAAGAACAAGAAGTAGATGAAGAAGAGGAAGAAGAAGTAGAAGAAGAAGAAGAAGGCGAAGCAGAAGAAGATGATGATGAAGAAGTAGAAGAAGAAAAAGAAGACAAACAAGAAGAAGAATAAGAAGAAAAATAAGAAGATGAAGAAGAGGAAGAGCAAGAAGAAGAAGATGAAGAAGAAGAAGTAGAGGAAGAAGTAGTAGAATTAGACGAAGAAGGAGAAGATGAAGATGAAAAAGAAGAAGAAGAAGATGCAGAAAAAGAATAAGAAGGAGAAGAATTAGGAGTAGAAGAAGAAGAAGAAGAAGAAGGCAAAGAAAAATTAGAAGAGGAAGAAGTAAAAGAAGAAGAAGGTGAAGAACAGGAAAAAGGAGAGCAAGAAGAACAACATGATGATTATGAAGAAGAAGAAGAAAAGGAAGAAGTGGAAGAAAAAGAAGAAGGACAAGAAGAAGAAAAAGAACAAGAAGAAGAAGGTCAAGAAGAAGAAGTAGAAGAATAAGACGAAGAGGATGATGATGATGAAGAAAAAGAAGAAGTAGAAGAAAAAGAAGAAGAATTAGAAGAAGCAGTAGAAGAAGAAGAAGAAGAAGAAGAAGAAGAAGAAAAGGAGGAATAAGAAGAGGAGGAAGAAGAAGAAGAAGAAGAAGATGATGATGATGATTAAGAAGAAGAAGAAGAAAAAGGAGTGAAGGAAGAAGAAGAAAAAGAAGAAGTAGAAGAAAAGGAAGAAAAAAAGGAAGAAGAAGAGGAAGAAGAAGAGGAAAAAGAAGAAGAAGAAGAAGAAGAAGAAGAAGAAGAAGAAGAAGAAGAAGAAAAGGAAGAAGAAGAAGTGGTAGAAGAAGAAGAAGAAGAAGAAGAAGAAGAAGAAGAAGAGGATGAAGAAGAGAAGAAGAAGAAGAGGAAGAAGAAGAGGAAGAAGAAGAAGAAGAAGAAGAAGTAAAACTAGAAGTAGAAGAAGAAGAAGAAGAAGAAGAAGAAGAAAAAGAAGAAGAAGAAGAAAAAGAAGAAGTAGAAGAAGAAGAAGAAGAAGAAGAAAAGATGGAGAAGATGTAGAAGAAGGCGAAGAAAGGGAAAAGTAAGAAGAAGAAGAAGATGATGAAGAAGTAGAAGAAGATTATGGAGATGAAGAAGAAGTGGAACAAGAATATGAAGAAGAAGAAGAAGAAGAATAAGACGAAGAAGAAAAAGAAGAAAAAGAAGAAGAAAAAGAAGAAGAAGAAGAAGATGAAGATGAAGAAGGTGAAGTAGAAGGAGAAGAAGAAGTAGAAGAAGAAGAACAAGAAGAAGAAGAGGAACATGAAGAAAAAGGAGGAGAAGAAGAAGAAGAAAAAGAAGAAGAAGAAGAAAAAGAAGAAGAAGAAGATGATGAAGAAGAAAAAGTAGAAGAAGTAGAACAGAAAGAAGAAGTAGAAGAGGATGGAGAAACGGAAGAAGAAGAAGAAGAACATGAAGAAGAGGAAGAAGAAGAAGAAGAAAAACAAAATTAGGAAAATGAAGAATTGGAAGAAGAAGAAGAAGAAGCAAAAGAAGAAAAAGAAGAAGAAGATGATGATGAAGAAGAAAGAATAGGAGTAGAAGAGAAAGAAGAAGAAAAGATCGAAGACGAAGAAAAAATGGAAAAGAAAAAGAAGAAGAAGATGAAGACGAAGAGGGAGAAGAAGAAGAAGAAGATGATGATGAGAAAGATGAAGAAGAGGAAGAAGTAGTAGAAGAAGAAGAAGAAGAAGAAGAAGAGGAAGAAGAAGAAGATAAAAAAGAAGAAGAAGATGAAGAAAAAGAAGATGCAGAAAAAGAAGAAGGAGAAGAGGAAGAAGGAGAAGAAGAAGGAGAAGAAGAAAAAGAAGAAGTGGAAGAAGAAGAAGTTGATGATTATGAAGAAGAAGAAGACGAAGAAGAAAAAGAGGAGGAAGAAGAAGAAGATGAAGAAGAAGAAGAAGAGAAAGAAGAAGAAGAAGAAGAAGAAGAAGAAGGAGAAGAGGAGGAAGAAGAAGAAGATGATGATGATGAAGAAGAAAAATACGAAGAAAAAGAATAGAAAGAAGAAGAAGAAGAGTAAGAAGAAGAATACAAAGCAGAAAAAGCATAAGAAAAAGAAGAAGGAGAAGAAGAAGAAGAAGAAGAAGAAGAAGAAGAAGAAGAAGAACAAGAAGGAGAAGGAGATGGAGAAGAAGAAGAAGAAGAAGAAGAAGAAGATGAAGAAAAAGAAGAAGAAGAGGAAAAAGAAGAAGAGGAAGATGAAGAAGAAGTCATAAGAGAAGACAAAGAAGAAAAAGAAGTAGAAGAAGAGGAAAATGAAGAAGTGGAAGAAGCTGAAGAAGAAGAAGAAGAAGAGAAAGAAGTGTAAGAAGAAGGGGAAGAAGAAGAAGAAGAAGAAGTAAAAGAGGGTGAAGAAGAAGAAGAAAAGGAAGAAGAAGAAGAAGAAGAAGTAGGGGAAGAAGAAGAAGATGTTGAAGCAAAAAAAGACAAAAAAGAAGAAGAAGAAGAAGAAGATGAAAAGATAGAAGAAGTAGAAGAAGAGGAAGATTAAGGAGGAGGAGTTGGAGAAGAAGAAGAAGAAGAGGAAGAAGAATTAGAAGAAAAAGAAGATGTAGAAGAAGTAGAAGAACAAGGAGAAGTAGAAGTAGAAGAAGAAGAAGAAAAAGAAGAAGAAGAAGAAGAGGAAGAAGAAGAAGAAAAAGGAGAAAAAGAAGAAGAAGAAAAAAAGAACAATAAGAAGATGAAGGAGATGTTGAAGATGAAGAAGAACGAGGAGAAGAAGAAATGGAAGAAAAAGAGAGAAGATAACGATAAAGAAAAACCAGAAGAAGAAGAAGAAGAAGAAGAAGATGTAGAACTACAAGAAAAAGAAGAAGAAGAAGAAGAAGAAGAAGAAGAAGATGAAGAATAAGAATAAGAAGTAGATGTAGAAGAAGAAGAAGAAGAAAAAGAAGTAGGAGAAGATGTAGAAGAAGGTGAAGAAGAAGAAGAAGGGGAAGAATAAGAAGATGATGAAGAAGAAGTAGATTAAGAAGAAGAAGAAGAAGAAGGTGAACATAAAGAAGAAGTAGAAGAAGAAATAGTTGAACATAAAGAAGAAGAAGGAGGAGGAGGAGGACGTGGTGGAGATGAAGAATAAGATGAAGAAGAAGAGGAAGAAGAACAAGAAGAAGAGGAAGAAGGCTAAGGAGAAGAAGAAGAATAAGAAGATAAAAAAGCAGTAGAAGAAGAATAAGAAGAAGAAGAAGAAGAGGAAGAGGAAGAAAAAGAAAAAGAAGGAGAAGAAGAAGAAGAAAAAGAAAAGTAGAACAAGAAGAAGATGAAGGAGAAGATCTAGAAGAAGAAGAAGAAGAAGAAGAAAAGGAAGAAAAGAGGAAGAAGAAGAAGAAGAAGTAGTAATAGAAGAAGTAGTAGAAGAAGAAGAAGAGGAAGTAGTAGAAGGAGAAGAAGAAGAAGAAGAAGAAAAACAAGAAGGAGAAGAAGAAGAAGAAGAGGAAGAAGAAGAAGAAGACGTAGATGAAGAAGAACACACTTAAGAATAAGAATAAGATGAAGAATAAGATGAAAAAGAAGAAGTAGAAGAAAATGGGGAAGAAGAAAAAGAAGAAGTAGAAGAAGTAGAAGTTGTAGTAGTAGTAGATGTGGAAGAAGAAGAATAAGAAGCCGAAAAAGATGAAGAAGAAGAAGAAGAAGATGAAGAAGAAGAAGTAGAAAAAGTAGAAGAAGATGAAGAAGAAGAAAAAGAAGAAGAAGAATAGGATGAAGAAGAAGAAGAAGGAGGAGGCAAAGTCAAAGAAGAAGAAGAAGAAGAAGAAGAAAAAGAAGGAGAAGAAGTAGAAGATGAAGAAGAGGAAGAAGAAGAACAAGGCGAAGAAGAAGTAGATGTAGAAGAAGAAGAAGAAGAAGAGGAAGAAGAAAAGTGGATGAAGAAGAAGGAGAAGAAAAGGAATAATAAGATGAAGAACAATAAGAATAATGATATGAAGAAGAAGATGAAGTAGAAGTAGAAGAAGAAGATAAAGAAAAAGGAAAAGATGAAGAAGAAGAAGTAGTAGTACTAATAGTTGAAGAAAAGAAAGAAAAGGAAGAGGCAAAGAAAGAAATAGAAAAAGAAGATGAAGATGAAGAAGAAGAAGAACAAGAAGTAGAGGAAAAAGAAGTAGTAGTAGTAATAATAGTAGTAGTAGTTGTAGAAGAAGAAGAACAACAAGAAGAATCAGAAGGAGAAGGAGAAGAAGAAGTAGAAGAAGAAAAAGAAGACGAAGAAGAAGATGATGATGAAGAAGGAGAACAAGAAGAAGAAGAAGTAGAAGAAGAAGATGTAGAAGATGAAGATGTAGAAGGAGAAGAAGTAGAAGACGATGAAGAAGAAGAAGAAAAAGAAGAAGATGTAGATGAAGAAGAAGAATAATAAGTAGTCATAGTAGTTGTAGAAGTCATAGAAGAAGAAAAAGAAGAAGAACAAGAAGAAGAAGAAGATGATGATGAAGAAGAAGAGGAGGAATAAAAATAAGTAGAAGATGATGAAGAAGAAGAAGAAGAAGAAGAAGAAGAAAAAGAAGAAAAAGAAAATAAAGAAGAAGAAGAAGAAGAACAAGTTGTAGTAGTAAAAGAAGAAGTAGAAAAAAAAGGAAGAAGAAGAAATAAAAGGAAAAGAAGAAGAATAACAAGTTGTAGTTGAAGAAGAAGTAGTAATAATAGTAGTAGTAGTAGTAGTAGTACTAGAATTAGTAGTAGTAAAAGAAGAGGAAGAAGAAGAAGTTGAAGAAGAAGAGGAAGAGGAAGAAGAACACAAAGAAGGAGAAGAAGTAAAAGAAAAAGAAGAAGAAGATGAAGAGGAAGAAGTAGAAGAAGTAGAAGAAGAAGAAAAAGAAGAAAAAGAAGAAGAAGAAGAAGAAGAAGTAAGAGAGAAAGAAGAGGAAGAGGAAGAACAAGAAGAAGAAGAAAATGATTAAGAAGAATAGGAAGAAGAAGTAGAAGAAGAATAGCAAAAAGAAGAAGGACAAGAAGTGGAAGAAGTAAAAGAAGAAGAAGAAGAAGTAGTAGTAGTAAAAGAAGAAGAAGAAGAAGAAGAAGAAGATGAAGAAGGAGGAGGAGAAGAAGAATAAGAAGAAAAACAAGAAGTAGAAGAAAAAGAACAAGAAAAAGTTGAAGTAATAGTAGATGTAGAAGAAGAAGAACACAAATAAGAATAACAATAACAATAATAATAATAATAATAATAATAATAATAATAATAATAATAATAATAATAATAATAAGAACAAGAAAATGAACAAATAGAAGAAGAAGAGATAGAAGAAACAAAAGAGGAGGAAAAAGTAGTAGAAGTAGTAGTTGTAGTATTAAAAGAAGAAGAAGAAGCAGAAGAACAAGAAGATGAAGAAAAAGAAGAAGAAAAAGAAGATGAAGAAGACGAAGAAGAAGAAGAAAATGAAGAAGAAGAACAAGAAGATGAAGATGAAGAAGAAGAAGAATAAGAAGAAGAAGAAGAAGAAGTAGAAGAAGAAGAAGAAGAAGAAGAAGAAGAAGAAGAATAAAAAGATGAGGAAGCAGAAGAGAAAGAAGGCAAAGAAGAAGAAGAAGAAGAAGAAGAAAAGAAGACAAAGAAGAAGGAGAAGTTGTAGTAGTAGAAAAAGAAGAAATAGAAGAAGAAGAAGAAGAAGAAGAAGAGGAAGAAGTGGAAGAAGAAGAAGGAGAAGTAGAAAAATCAGAAGAAGAAGATGAAGAAGAAAAGAAGTAGAAAAAGAACTTGAAGAAGAGGAAGAAGGCCAACAACAACAAGAAGAATATGAAGAAGACGAAGGAGAAGAAAGTGAAGAAGTAGAAGGACAAGAATCAGAAGAAGTTGGTGAAGAAGAAGAAGAAGAATTAAAAGAAGAAGAAGAAGAAGAAGGAGAAGAAGAAGAAGAGGAAGAAGAAGAAGAAGAAGAAGAAGAAATAGGAGTGGAAGAAGATGAAGAAGGTGAAGAATGTGAAAGAGAAGTAGAAGAAGAAGAAAAAGAAGAAGTAGTAGATGTAGTAGGAGGAGGAGGAGGAGAAGAATAAGAAGAAAAAGAAGAGGAGGAAGAAGAAGAAGAAGAAGAAGAAGAAGAAAGAAAAATGAGAAGAAGTAGAAGAAGAAGTAGTAGAAGAAGAAGAAGAATAAGAAGTAGAAGTAGAAGAAGAAGATGAGGAAGAAGAAGAAGATGAAGTTGTAGTAGTAGTAAAAGGAAAAGAAGATGAAAAAGTGGAAGTGGAAGAACAAGAAGAAAAAGAAGAAGAAGAATAAGTAGTAGAAGAAGAAGAAGTAGCAGTAGTAGCAATAGTACTAGTTGTAGTAGTAGTCGTAGATGAAAAGGAAGAAGAAGAAGAAGAAGAAGAAGAAGTAGAGGAAGAACAAGAAGTAAAAGCAAAAGAAGAAGAAGAAGTAGTAGTAGACGAAGAAGAAGAAAAAGAAGAAGAAAGAGGAGAAGAAGAAGAAGTAACAATAATAGAAGAGGAAGAGGAAAAAGAAGAAGAAAAAGTACAAGAAAATGATTAAGAAGAATAAGTAGAAGTAAAAGAAGAAGAGCAAGAAGAAGAAGGACCAATAAAGGAAGAAGTAGAAAAAGAAGAAGAAGAGGAAGTTGTTTTAGTAGTAGTAGTAGTTGAAGAAGATGATGAAGAAGAAGAAGAAAAAAAACTAGAAGGGGAAGAAGAAGATGAAGATGCAAAAGAATAGGAAGAAGATGAAGAAGAAGAAGAAGAAGAAGGAGGAGGAGGAGGAGGAGGAGGAGGAGGAGGAGGAGAAGAAGAAGAAGAAGAAGAAGAAGAAATGGAAGAAGAAGTAGAGGAGGAGGAAGAAGAAGAAGAAGAAGAAGGAGAAGAAGAAGAAGAAGAAGAAGAAGAAGAAAAAGAAGAAGGGGAAGAAGAAGAAGAAGAAGGAGAAGAAAAAGAAGAAGAAAAAGGAGAAGAAGAAGAGGAAGAAAAGGAAGAAGAAGAGGAAGAAGAATCAGAAGAAGAAGAAGAAGAAGAAAAAGAAAAGAAAAAGAAGAGGAGGAAGAAGAAGAAGAAGAAGAGGAAGAAGAAGCGGTAGTGGTAGTAGTATTTGAAGAAGTAAAAGAAGAAGAAGTAGAAGAACAAGATGAAGAAGAAGTAGATGATGAAGAAGAAGAAAGTAGAAGAAGAAGTATTAGTAGTAGAAGAAGAAGAAGAAGAAGTGGAACAAGAAGAAGATGACGCTAAACGAGGAGGAGGAGAAGAAGTTGAAGCATTAGTAGTAGATGGAGAAGAAGAAGAAAAACAGGAACAAATAGAAGAAGAAGAGGAAGAAAAAGTAGAAGAGAAAGAAGAAGTAGAAGAGGAAGAAGAAGTTGTAGTAGTAGTTGTTGTAGTAGTAGAAGAAGAAGTAGAAAAAGAAGAAGAAGAAGAAGAAGAAGAAAAGGAAGAAGAAAAAGAAGAAGAAGAGGAAGAAGAAGAAGAACAAGAAGACAAAGAAGAAGAAGATGGTGATGATGATGAAGAAGAAGAAGAATAGGAAGATGAAGAAGAAGAAGTACAAGAAGAAGAAGAAGAAGTTGAAGAATAAGAAGACAGGAAGAAGAAGTAGTAGAACAAGAAGATGATGAAGAAGAAGTGGAAGAAGGCAAAGAAGAAGAAGAAGAAGGAGAAGAAGAAGGAGAAGAAGAAGAAGAAGAAGAAGAAGAAGAAGATGTAGAAGTAGTAGAAGAAGAAGAAGAAGAAGGAGAAGAAGGAGGTGAAGTTGTATTAGAAAAAGAAGAAGAAAGAGATGAGGAAGAAGAAGAAGAACAATAGGAAGAAGAAGAAGAAGAAGGAGTTGCAGAAGAAATGGAAGAAGAAGAAGAAGAAATAGTAGAAGAATAGGAAGAAGAAGAAGAAGAAGAAGATCAATAATAAGAAGAAGAATAGGAAGAAGAAGGAGAAGAAGGTGGAGAATTAGAAGAAGAAGAAGAAGATTTAGAAGAAAAAGGTGGTGAAGAAGATGAAGAACAAGGTGAAGAAGATATTTAAGAAGAAGAAGAAGAAGAAGAAAAAGAAGATGAAGAAGAAGTAGAAAAAGAAGAAAAAGAAGAAGAAGAAGAAGGCAAAGAAGAAGAAGAAGAAGAAAAAGAAGAAGAAGAACCAAAAGATGAAGAAGAGGAAGAAGAAGAAGAAGAAGAAGAAGAAGAAGGAGAAAAGGAAGAAGAAGAAGAAGAAGAAGAAGAAGATGAAGAAGAAGAAGAATAAGAAGAAGAAGAAGCACAAGCAGAAGAGGAACAAAAGACAAATATGAAGAAAAGAAAGAAGAATAAGAAGAAGAAAAAGAAGAAAACGATTAGGAAGAATAAGAAGAAGTAGAAGAAGAAGAGCAAGAAGAAGAAGGACAAGACGAAGAAGAAGAAGGAGGAGAAGGAGATGAAGTAGAAGTAGAAGAGGAACAAGAAGTAGAAGAAGAAGAAAAAGAAGAAGTTGAAGCAGAAGAAGAAGAAGATGGAGGAGAAGAAGAAGAACAAGAAGAAAAATAAGAAGAAGAAGAAGAAGAAAAAGTTGTAGTAGTAGTAAATGGTGAAGAAGAAGAAGAAGAAGAAGCACATAAATAAGAATAACAATATTAGAAATAATAATAATAATAATAATAAGAACAAGAAGATGAAAAAATAGAAGAAGAAGAGGTAGAAGAGACAAAAGGGGAGGAAGAAGAAG
>JAIUJO010000631.1:7500-60000 GCA_023846275.1 Vanilla planifolia | reverse complement strand
AGCTAGGTTAGGCTAGGCTATCCTTGAGTAGATAAGTATAGTAGAATAGAGTAGACTAGTGTAGACTAGAGTAGAGTAGAGTAGCATAGAATATAGTGGAGAGGAGTAGAGCTAAGTTAAGCAAGGCTAGTTTGGCTAGGTTAGGTAAAGTAGTGCAGTGTAGAGTAGAGTAAAGTAAAATAGAGTAAAGTGGAGTAGAGGAGAGGATAATAAAGCATAAAAGAGTAGAGTAGAGTAGAGCAAAGTAGAGCAAAGTTGAGTAGAAAAGAGTAGAGTAGAGTTGAGCAGAGTAGAGTAGATTAGAGGTAGCATAGGCTAGGCTAGTCAAGGGTAGAGTGGAGTAGAATAGAGTAGAGTAAGGTAGAGCTAGATTAGGCTAGGCTAAGCAAGAACAAAGTGGAGTAGAGTAGAGTAGAGTAGGGTAGAGTAGAGTAAAGCTAGGTTAGGCTAGGCTAGGCTCGACTAGGGTTGGGTAGGTGAGGTTAGGCTAGGCTAAAGTAGAGTATAGTATAATAGAGTATAGTAGAGTAGAGCATAATAGAGTAGAGCTAGGTTAAGTTTGGTTTGGCTAATGTACAGTAGAGAAGAGTTGAGTAGAGTACCATAGAGTAGAGTGGAGCTATGCAGAGCAGAGCATTACAGAGAAGAGTAGAGAAGAGCAGAGATGAGTTACGTTAGGCTAAGCTAGAACAGAGCTAGGTTAGGTTATGTTAGGCTAGGCAAGGCTAGGCTAGGTAAGAGTAGAGTAGAGTATAGTAGAGTAGAGAAGAGTAGAGCTAGGTTTGGTTAGGCTAGGCTAGGCAAGGCTAGAGTATAATAAAGTAGAGTATAAAAGAGTAGAGCAAAGCATAGCATAGTAGAGCAGTATAGAGCAGAGTAGAATAAAGGTGAGCATAATAGGAGAAAGCAAAGTAAAGCACAGCAGAGTAGAGCAAAGCTAGCTTTGGCTAAGCTAGGCTTGGCATAGCCTTGGCTATGCAAGGTTGGAGTAGAGTAGAGTAGACCAAAACTAGGTTAGGCTAGGTTAAGCTAGGTTTGACTAAAGTAGAGTAGAGAAGAGTAGGGTAAAGTAGTGCATGGTATAGTAGTATAGAGTAGAGAAGAGTATAATGGAGTTGTGTAGTGCAAAGTATAATAGAGCAGAGCTTTGTTAGGCAAGTTTAGGTGAGGCTAGTCTAGAGTAGAGTAGAGTAGAATAGAGCAGAGCAAAGCAGTTAGAGCATAGATGAGAAGGGAAGAAAAAAGTATAGTAGTGTAGAGTAAAGCAAAAAAGATTAGAGTATAGCTGAGCAAAGAAGAGTACTGCTAGGTTAGGCTAAGCTATGCTAAGCTAAACTTAGTTAGAGTGGAGTGGAGTAGAGTAGAGTAGAGTAGAGTAGAGATGAGAGGAGTAGAGTTGAGTACAGTAGAGTATAGTATAATATAGTATAGTTAAGTACAGTAAAGTAGAGTTGAGCTAGGTTAGGCTAGGCTTGGCTAAGCTAAAAAAGAGTGGAGTAGAGTAGAGTAGAGTAGAGAAGAGAGTAGTGTTGAGTACAGTATAGTATAATATAGTATAGTTGAATAGAGTAGAGTAGAGTTGAGCTAGGTTAGGTTAGGCTAGGCTAAACTAAAAAAGAGTGGTGTAGAGCTAGGTTGGGTTAGGGTAGGCTAAAGTAAAGTAGAGTAGAGTGGGATAGAGTGGAGTGGAGTAGAGTGGTGTAGAGAAGTGAGAGTAGAGCTAGGTTAGGTTATGGTTGGTAGGCAAGGAGAAAGTAGACAAGAGTAGAGTAAAGTAGAGTAGAGTAGGGCTAATTTTAGCTAGGCAAGCTTAGGATAGGTTAGAGTAGAGTGGAGTAGAGTACAATAGAGTAGATCATAGCAGAGTATAGTTAGACAGAGTAGAGTAGAGTTAGGTTTGGTTAGGTTAGGCTAGGGTAGGCTTAATTAGGCTAAGATAGGATAGAATAGAGTAGAGTAGAGTTGAGAAAGGTATAGCAGTGCAGAGCAAAGAAAAGCTGAGCAGAGTATATTAGAGTAGAGTTGAGTAGAGCTCGTTAGGTTTGGCTAGGCTATCCTTGAGTAAAGTAGAGTAGAGTGGAATAGAGTAGAGTAGAGTAGGATATAATAGAGTAGAGCAGAGTAGAGAAGAGTAAGTAGAGCTAGGTTAGGTTAGGCTAGGCAAGGATAGGCTTAGCAAGGCTAGAGTTGAGTTCAAAAGAGTGTAGTTGAGTAGAGTACCATGGAATAGAGTAGAGTAAAGCTAGGTTAGGCTAGACAAGGCTAAGATAGGCTAGAGAACAATAAAGTAGAGTAGCACAGAGCATAGAAGAGAAGAGTAGAGTAAAAGTATAGCAGAGTAGAGCCGAGCATAGTAGAGTAGAGTAGAGCAGAGTAGAGTAGAGTTATGTTTGGCTAAGATAGTCTTGGCTAAGCTAGGTTAGAGTAGAGTAGAGTAGAGTTAGGTTAGGATGGGCTAGGCTAGGCAAGGTTAAAATAGAATAGAGTAGAGTTGAAAAGAATAGAGTTGAATAGAATAGAGTAGAGTAAAGTGGAGTAGTTTAGAGTGAGGTTAGGTATGGCAAGGTTAGGCTACAATAAGCTAGGCTAGGTTAGGCTAAAGTAGAGTGAGTAGAGTAGAGGGTAGGGTAGAGTAGAGCTCCATTTGGCTAGGCTAAGCTAGGCTATAGTAGAGTGTAATAGAGTAGAGTAGAAGAGAGAAAAGTAGAGAAGGATAGAGCAGAGTAGAGCCAGGTTAGGCTATGCTAAGCTAGGCTGGCTAGGCAAAGATAGGTTAGAGTAGAATTTTAGTGTAGAGTAATGTAGAGTAGAGTGTAGTATAGTATAGTAAGGTAGAGAAGAGTAGAGTAGAACATGCTTATGTTAGGCTAGGCTAGGTTAGGTTAGGCTAAGCTAATGTAGAGCAGAGTAAACAATAGTAGTATAGTGTATTGTAATGTAGAGTATTATAGAGCTAGGTTAGGTAAGGCCAGAAGAAAAGGCTAAAGTAGAGTATAATGGAGTGGAGCAGAGTAGAGAAGAGCAAAATAGAGCAAAGTGGAGCAGAATAAAGCAGAGCAAATTTCAGTACATCATAGTAGAGTAGAGCTAAGTTATGCTAGCTGAGGTAAGCTAGGGTATGATAGAGTAGAGTAGAGTAGAGAAAAGTAGAGCAAAGTAGAGCTAAGCAAAGTAGGGCAAGCAGAGTAGAGCAATGTAGAGTAGAGCATAGAAAAGTAGAGAAGTGCAAATTAAAGTAGAGCATAGAAGAGCAAGATTAGGTTAGGCTAGGCTATGCTATGCTTGGCTAGATGAGGCTAGAGAAGTGTAGAGTAAAGCAAGGTTAGGTTAGCTTAGGCTAGGCTTGGTTAGAGTGGAGTAGAGTTGAGTAGATTAGAGTAGAGTAGAATAAAGAAGATTATAATAGAGTAGAGTAGAACTAGGTTTGGCTATGTTAGGCTAGGCTAGGCTAGAATTAGAGTAGAGAAGAGTAGGGTAGAGTAAAGTAGAGTAGAGTAGAGAAGTGCTAGTTAGGCGAGGCTATGTTAGCCTAGGCTAGGCTAAGCTTGGTTAGAGTAGAGTAGAGTAGAGTAGAGTAGAGGAGAGTAGAGTAGAGTAGGGTAGAGTAGTGCAGAGTATAGTATAATAGAGTAGACAAAAGTAGGTTATGTTATGCTAAGTGAGCTAAGGTAGGCTTGAGTAGAGTAGACTAGTGTTGAGTAGAGTTATGTTAAGCTAGTTTAGAGTAAGGTAAAGTTGAATACAATAAAGGAGAGTAGAGTAGAGTAGAGCTAGGTTAGGCTGGGATAAGCTAGACTATGGTAAGCTAAGCTAGGCGAGAGTTGAGTAGAGTATAGTAGAGTAGAGTAATGTGGAATAGAGCATAGCAGAGCAGAGTAGTGCAAAGTAGATCAAAGTAAAGCAAAGTAGAGAAGAGCTATGTTATGCAAGACATGGCTAGGCTAAGCTAGGTTAGTTTAGGCAAGAGTAGAGTAGAGTAGAGCATAATGGAGTAAAGTAGAGTAATGTATAGTAAAGTAGAGTTAGTATAGGTTAGGCTAAGCTAGGTAGGGCAAAAGTAGAGTAGAATATAATAGAGTAGAGCAGAGTAGAGAAGAATAGAGCAAAGCAGAGTAGAGTAGAGAAAAGCAGAGTAGAGTAGAGTAGCGTAGAGTAAAGCTTGGTTTAGCAGAGGTAGGCTATTCTAAGCTAGACTAGGTTAGGCTAAGCTAGAGTATAGTAGAGAGCATAGCATAGCAAAGCAGTCTAGAGTAGAGAAGAATAGAGTAGACCAGACCTAGATTAGGCTAGGCTAAGTAAAGCTAGGCTTGAGTTGAGTAGAGTAGAGTAGAGTAGAGCTAGGTTAGGCTAAGTAAGACTACAATAGAGTATAATATAGTAGATTAGAGTAGAGTAAAGTAGAGTAGTGCTAGGTTAGGATATGCTTGGTTAGCTAGGCTAGCCTAGGGTTGGCTAGGCTAGGCTAAGCAAGGCTAGAGTATAGTAGAGTCTAGTAGAGTAGAGTAGAGTCAAGCATAGTAGAGTAGAGTAGAGCTGAGTAGAGTTGAGTATAGGAGAGTAGAGTAGAGCAAAGTAGAGTAGAGTAGAGCTAGGTTAGACAAAGCTGAGTTTGGTTTAGCTAAACTAGGTTAAAGTGGAATAGAGTTTAGTAGAGTAAAGTAGAGTATAATAGAGTATAATATATTAGAGTAGAGTAGCTTAGAGTAGAGTAGAGTAGAGTAGAGCTATGTTATGTTAGGCTAGGTTAGGCTAGGCTAGAGTAGAGTAGAGTAGAGTAGAGTAAAGTAAAGTAGAGCAAGCCTTTGTTAGGTTAGCCATGAGATTAGGCTAAGCCAAAGTAAAGCATAGTGGAGTAGAGTAGAGTAGAGTAGAGCAAAGTAGGGTAGAGCAGAGCATAATATAGCACGGTGGAACATAGCAAAATAGAACAGAGCAAAGCTGAGCCAAGCAAAAAAGAGTAGACTAGAGTAAGGTTAGGCTATGCTAGTCTACACAAGGCTATGCTAGTCTGGGCTAGGCTATAGTAGAGTAGAGTAGAGCAAGATAGAGTAGAGCTAGGCTATGATAGGCTAGCCTAGGCTAGGTTAGAGTAAAGTAGAGTCGAATAGAGTTACGTAAAGTATAGTTGAGTGGAGTAGAGTTGGGTAAAGTAAAGTAAAGTAGAGTAGAGTAGAGCTACGTTAGGCTAAGCTAGGTTAGTCTAGGCTAGAGTAGGTTATGCTAGGCTAAGCTAGGGTAGGTTATGCTAGGCAAGAGTAGAGTAGAGTACAGTAGAGTAGAATATAGTAGAGAAAGGTTAAGGTAGGCTTGGTTAGAGTATAATAGAGCAAAGTATATTAGAGTATAGTGGACTAGAGAAGAGCATAATGGAGTAAGATAGAGCAGAGTAGAGTAGAGCTAGGTTAAGCTAGGCTAGGTAAGATTAGACTAGAGTAAAGTAGATTAGAGTAGAGTTGAATATAATATATTAGAGTAGAGTAGGGTAAAGTAGAGAAAGTAGAACAGAGCTATGTTCGATGAAGCTAAGCTAGGCTTGAGTATGAAGGCTACGTAAGGCTAGGCTAGAGTAGAGTAGAGTAAAGCGAAGTTAAGTTAAGTTAGGTTAGGCTAAAATAGAGTAGAGTTGAGTAGGGTATAGTAGTGTAGTGCAAAGTAGAATAGAGCAAAGCATAGCATAATGGAGTAGAGTAGAGTAGAGTAAAGTAGAGTAGAGCTAGGTTAGGCTTTGCTAAACTTGGCTATAGTATAGTTCAGTACAATAGAGTAGGGCAGCACAAAGCAAAGAAGAGCAGCACAAAGAAAAGCATAGTAGAGTAGGGTAGAGCAAAGCAAAATAGAGTAGAGTAATGTAGAGTAAAGTAGAGCAGAGTAGAGTAGAGTAAACTAGAGTAAAGTAGAGCTAGGTTATACTAGGCTAGGCTAGGTTAGGTTAGAGTAGATTAAAGTAGACTAGAGCAGAGTAAAGGAGAGTAGAGATAGGCTAGGTTAGAGTAGAGTAGAGTAGAGTAGGATAGAGTAGAGTATAGTTATGTTAGGCTATGCTTAGTTAGACTAAGCTAAGCAGCTATAGTAGAGTATAGTATAGTATAGTATAGTATAGTAGAGTAGAGTAGGGCAGAGTAGAGTAGAGTAGAGTAGAACGGAGTTGAGCAAAGAAGAGTAGAGAGTAGTGGAGTAGAGTAGAGTAAAATAGAGTAAAGCAAAATAGAGCAGAGCAAAGTAGAGTTGAGCAAAGCAAAGTAGAGCAGAGAAGATTTGAGTGGAGTAGAGCTTATTTAGGCTATGCTAGGCTATATTAGGTTAGAGTAGAGTATAGTAGAGAAGAGTAGAGCAGAGTAGAACAAAGCAAAGTAGTTTAGAGTAGAGCAGAGTAGAGTAGAGTATAGCATAATTGAGTAGAGTAGAGCAAAGTAGAGTAGAGCAAGGTTAGGTGTAGCTAGGCTTGGCTAGGTTAGATTAGAGTAGAGTAGAGTAAAATAGAGTAGAGTAGTGTAGAAAAGAGTAGAATAGAATAAAGTAGAATAGAGTAGAGTTAGGTTAGGCTAAACTAGGATCGTCTGGGCTAGGTTAGGCAGGATGAGGATAGACTAGAGTAGAGTAGAGTAGAGTATAGCATAGTATAATATAGTTGACCAGAGTGGAGCTAGGTTAGTCTAGGCTAAGCTAGAGTACATTAGAGAAGAGTAGAGAAGAGTAAAGTAGAAAAGAGAGCAGAGCTGAGCATACTAGAGCAAAGAAGAGTAATGCTAGTTTGGCTATGTTAAGCAAGGCTAGAGTAGAGTATAATAAAGAAGAGTAATGTGAGGTTCAGTTAGGCTAGGCTAAGCTATGACAGAGTAGAGTAGAGTAGAGGAGAGAAGATTTGAGTTAAGTAGACTCGAGTAAAATGGATGAGAGCTACATTATATAAGGCTAGGCGAGGCAAGGCTATGCTAGGCTGGGTTAGTCTAGGCTTGGCCAGAGTAGAGTAGGGTAGAGTAGGGTAGAGTAGAGTAGAGTAATGTAGAGTAAAGTAGAGTAGAGCTAGGCTAGCTAGCCTATGCTAAACTAGGCAAGAGTAGAGTAGAGTATAGTAGAGTAGAGCAGAGAAGAGAAGAGTAGCTCAGAGCAGAGCAAAGTAAAGCAAAGCAGAGTGGAGCACAGCTAGGTTAGGCTTGGCTAGGCTAGAGTAAGAGTAGACTAGTGTAGAGCGAGCTTGTGCTTGGCTAGGCTTGGCTTGGTTTCAGTAGAGTAAAGTAAAGTAGTGTAGAAAAGAGTAAAGTAGAGCTTGTTTAGGTAAGGCTAGGTTAGGCTAGGATAAGGTAGGCTAGGAAAGGCATGGTTAGGCTAAAGTAGAGTAGAGTAGAGTAGAGAAGAGTACAGTAGAGTAGAGTAGACTAGAAAAAAGTAGAGCTAGGTTGGGCAATGTGAGGCTAGGATGGGCTAGAGTAGAGTAGAGTAGTGTAGAGAATAATAGAGTACAATAGAGTAGGGAAGAGCATGGCAGAGTAGAGCAGAGAAGAGTAGGGTAGAGTAGAGCTAGGATATGTTAAGCTAGGCTTGGCTAGGTTTGGTTAGAGTAAAGTAAATTAAAGTTTAGTTGAGTTAGGTTTGGTTAGTCTATGCTAAGCCAAGTTAGGCTAGGCTAGGTAAGGCTAGGCTTGCCAAGGCTAGAGTAGAGTAGAATAGTGTATAGAGTAGGGTAGAGTAGAGCTAGGTTAGGTTCTAAAAGCCTAGGCTATACTAGAGTTCAATAGAGCTGAGTAGAGTAGAGCAGAGTAGAAAAGGGCATAGTAGAGTCGAGTAGAGTAGAGCAGTGTAGAGCAAAGCTTGGTTAGGTTAAGATAGGCTAGGCTAGAGTAAAGTAAAGTTGACCTAGATTAGGCTGGGCTAGGCAAGCAAGGTTAGAGTAGTGTAGAGTAAAGTAGAAGATAGTAGAGTAGAGATGAGCTAAGAGAGGTTAGGCTAGTCCAGAATAGAGTAGAACAGTGTAGCGTAGAGTAGAATAGAGTTGAGTAGAGTAAAGTAGAGCTCGGTTAGGCTAGATTAGGGTAGGCTTAGCTTGGCTCAGCTATAGTAGTGTAGAGTAGAGTAGAGTAGAGCATAGTAGAATAGAGAAGAGCAAAATAGAGCAGAGGAGAAAAGTGTAGAGTAGAGCAAAATAGAGTAGAGTATAATAGAATTGTGCTAGATTAGTTTAAGCTAAGCTAAGCTAAGCTAGGCAAAGCTAGGTTAGAGTAAAGTAGATTTGAGTAAAGTAGAGTATAGTAGGGTAGAATAGAGTATAGTAGAGTATAATATAGTAAAGTAGAGTAGAGTAGAGTAGAGTAGAATGGAGTAAAGTAAAATAGAGAAGTGTAAAGTAGAGAAGAGCAAAACAGAGTAGAGCAGTTTAGAGTTGAGCAGAGAAAAGCTAAGATAGGTTAGGTTAGGCTAGGCTAAAGTAAAGAAGAGTAGAGTGGCTAAGCTAGGCTAGGCTAAGTTTGAGTAAGATAAGCAGAGTAGAGTAATGTAGAGTAGAGTAGAGCTAAGTTAGGCTAGGCTAAGTTAGCTAGATTATGCTAATTTATGCTAGACTAGTCTAGGCTAAGGTAGAGTAGATTAAAGCTAAGTTAGGCTAAGGAAGGCTAGAATATGATAGAGTTGAGTTGAGTAGAGCAGAGCTGAGTGGAGCAGAGCAGAGTTGAGTTGACTAGAGCAATGTTGAGCAGAGCATAGTAGAGTAGAGCTTAAAAAAGTATAGCAGACAAGAATAGAGTAGAGCAAAGTAGTGTGAGGTTAGATTAAGTAAAGCTAGATTAGGCTAGAGAAGAGCAGAGTTGGGTAGTGCATCATTAGGCTAGGGTAGGCTAGGCATGGTTAGAGTATAATATATAAGAGTATATTAGAGTAAAGTAGTGTATAGTAGAGTAGAGTAGAGTTAGGTTAGGCTAGGTTAAGTTAGTAGGGTAGAATAGAGTATAGTATGGTAGAGTAGAGTAGAGCTAAGTTAGGCTAATCTTGGTTAGGCTAGACTAGATTAGAGTAGCGTAGAGTTTAGTAAAGTATAGTAGAGTAAAGTGGAGCTTGGTTAGGCTAGGCTAGGCTCGTTTAGGCTTCGGCAGGGTAGAGAAGAGTTGAGCAGAGCATAGTAGAGCAAAGAAGAGCAGAGTAAAGGAGAGCTCAGTAGAGCAAAGAAGAGTAAAGTATAGCAGAGTAGGGCAAAGTAGAGCTGAGTAGAGTAGAGCAGAGGAGAGTAGGGTAGAGTTGAATAGATTAGAGTAGAGGAGAGAAGAGTGGAGTTGTACTTGTTAGGCCAAGCTAGGTTAGGCTAAGCTAGGTTGGAGTAGAGTGGAGTAGAGTAGAGTAGAGTAGTGTAGAGAATAATATAGTAGGATAGAGGAGAGCTAGGTTAAGTTTGGCAAGATGGGGCTAAGCTAGGCTAGGAGAGGCTATGGTAGGTTTGAGTAGAGTAGAGTAGAGTGGAGCAAAGTAGAGAAATGTTGAGTTAGTTATGCTAGGCTATGCAAGGCTAGCGTAGGTTTGAGTATAGTAGAGTAGAGTAATGTAGAATGGAGCCAGGATAGGCTAGGTGAGTGTAGAGTGAAGTAGAGTAGATATAAGTTAGGAAAGGCTAAGCTAGGATAAACAAGGTTATATAGAGTAGAGTAGAGTAGATTAGAGCTAGGTTAGGTTAGGTTATGAGGAGGCTTGGCTAAAGTAGAGTAGAGTAGAGTAGAGCAGAGAAGAGCTGAGCATAACAAAATAATGCAAGGAGGAGTATAGAAGAGTATAAAAGAGTGGAGCAGAGCAGAGTGGAGTAGAGTAGAGCAAAGTAAAGTGTAGTTATGTTAGGTTAGGCTAAGCTAGACTAGAGTAGAACAGAGTAGAGCTAAGTTAGGCAAGCCTAGGCTAAGCTTGGTTTTGGTAGAGTGGGGTAGAGTAGAGTAGAGTTGAGTTGAGTAAAGTAGATTAGACAGGAATAGAGGATAGTAGAGTATAATTAAGTAGAGTAAAGTAGAGTAAGGCTAGGTTAGGCTAGAGTAGAGTTGAGTAGAGTAGGGCATGGTCATGCTAGGTTAGGTAGAGTAGAGTAGAGTAGTATGGAGTAGAGTAGAGTAGAGTAGAGCTAGGTTAGGTTAAGCTAGTCTAGGCATGGCTAGGTTAGGTTGGCTATGTTAGGCTAGGTTAGGCTAGGCTAGGCTAGAGTAGAGTATAGTATAGTAAAGTAGGGAAGAGCTTGGTTAGGCTAGGCTAGGCTAGAGTATAATAGAGTATAGCATAGTAGAGTAGAGTGAGAAGAGCATAACACAGTAGAGTAGAAGAAAGTAGGGCAGAACATAGCAGAGTATAGTTGAGCTGAGTTAGGTTAGGCTTGGCTAAGCTAAGTTAGGCTTTGCTAGGCAATGCTAAGTTAGAGTTGTGTAGAGTAGAGTAGACTAGAGTAGATCTAGTTTTGGCTAGGCTAAGCTAAGGTAGGCTATGCTAGGCAAGAGTAGAGTAAAGTAGAGTAGAGTAAAGTAGAGTAAATTAGAGTAGAGCTAGGTTAGGCTAGGGAAAGCTAAGCTTGCTAATGTAGAGTAGAGTATAGTAGACTATAATAGAGAAGAGTAGAGTACATTAGAGCTTGGTTAGGCTGGGCTAGGATAGAGTACGATAGAGTTGAGTAGAGTAGAGAATAGTAGAGAAGAGCTAAGAAGAATAGAGTAGAACAGCGTAGGTTAGAGACAAGCAGAGCAGAGCAAAGCTAAGTTAGGCTAGGCTAAGCTATGTTAAGCTAGGCTAGAGTAGTGTAGATTAGAGCATGGTTGGGCATTGGCTAGGGAAAGCTTTGTTAAAATAAAATACAGTAGAGTAATGTGGAGTAGAGGAGAAGAATAGAGTAGAGTAGAGTAGAGCAAAATAGAGTAGTGAAGAGTAGAATATAGTAAAGTAGAGTAATATTTAGTAGAGTAGAGTAGAGTAAGGATAGGCTAAGCTAGATTAGGCTTGGTTAGGTTAGGTTAACCTAGGTTAGGTAAGATTATAGTAAAGCACAGTAGAGTAAAGTAAAGTAGAGCTAGGTTAGCCTTGGTGGGCTAGCCTGGTCTAGAGTATAATAGAATTGAGTGAAGTAGAGAAAAGTAGAGTAGAGCAGAGTAGTGCAAATATGAGTAGAGTAGAGCAAAAAAGAGCAGAGAATAGTATAATAGAGTAGAGCTGAGATAGGTTAGGCGAAGCTAAGCTTGGCTCAGTTAGGCTAGGTTAGTTAGAATTGTGTATAGTAGAGTAGAGAAGAGTAGAGCTAGGTTAGTCTAAGCTAAGCCAGGTAAGGCTAGGTAATGGTTGGCAAGACTAGGCTATGGTAAAGTAGAGTAGAATAGGGAAGAGTAGACTAGAGTAGAGTAGAGCTAAGTTAGGCTAAGTTAAGCAAGTCTTGGCTAGAGTGTAATGTAAAATAGAGTATAGTAGAGTAGAGTAGGGTAGAGTTGAGTAGAGTAGAGAAGAGCTGAGTGGAGCATATTATAACAGAGTAGAGTTGAGCTAGGTTAGCTAAGCTAGGCTAGGTTAGGGAAGGCTAGGCTAGGTTACGCAAAGGTAGGTAGAATAGAGTAGAGCTTTGTCAAGTTTGGCTAAGCTATGTTGGAGTAGAGTAGAATCAAGTAGAGAAGAGTAGAGTAGTGTAGAGTAGAGTTGAGTAGAGTATAGTAGAGTAGAGCTAGGTTAGTTTAAGCTAGGCTATGCTAGCCCAAGCTAATGTAGGCAAGGCTAGACTAGAGTAGTGTAGAGTAGAGTGGAGCTAGGTAATGTAAGAATAGGGTAAGCAAGCCAAGGCTAGAGTAGAGGAGAGTAGAGTAGAGCAAACTAGAGTAGAGTGTAGCAGATCAGAGTAGAGAAGATAGAGCATAATAGACAAGAGTAGAGTAGAATGAAGTAGAGTAAAGCAAAGAGAGCAGAATAGAGAAAAGCTTTATTAGGCTAAGCTAATTTAGGCCAGGCTAGAATAGGTTTGAGTAGAGTAAAGTAGAGCAGAGTAGAGTAGAGTACAGTAGAGTAAAGTAGAGTAGAGTATTGTAAAGAAGAGTAGAGTAGAGTAGATTAGAGTAAAGTAGAGAGTAAATTAGAGTATAATAAAGTGGGGTTACGTTAGGCTAGTCAAGGATAGGTTAGGCTAGGTAAAGCTAGGCTAGAGTAGAGTAGAATAGATAGAGTAGGGTAGAGTAGTGCAAAGTTAGATTAGGCTAGGCAAGCCAAAGTTATGCTAAAGTACAATAAAGTTGAGTAGAGTAGTGTAGAGTGGAGTAGAGTAAAGCAGAGCAGAGTGAAGAAGGGTAGAGAAAAGTTGAGTAGAGCAAAAAAGAGTAGAGAAGAGCTGAGCAGAGTAGAGCAAAGGAGAGAAGAGTAGAGTCAAGTAGAGCTGGGTTAGGCTTGGCGATACTAGGCCAAGCTAGGCTAGAGTAGAGTAGAGTAGAGTAGAGCTAGGTTATGCTAGTGAGGCTAGGCTGGGTTAGAGTAAATTAAAGTAGAGTAGAGTAAAGTAGTATAAAGAAGAGTAGAATAGAGTATAGAGTTTAGTTGAGTTGAGTAGAGTAGAGCTAGGTTAGGCAAGGCCAACTATGCTAAGCTTGGTTAGGGTAGGCTAAGTTAGGCTAGCTAGGCTTTAGTAAAGTAGAGTAGAATAGAGTAGAGTAAAGAAGAGTGTAATAGAGTAGAGTAGAGAAGAGTTATGCTATGCTAGGCTGCTCTAGGCATGACTAGAGTAGAGTTGAGGAGAGTAGAGCAGAGCAGAGTAGAGAAGAGTAGACCAGAGTAGAGTAAAGAAGAGTGGAGCAGAGCAGAGAAGAGTAGAGTAGAGCATAAGATGGTAGAGTATAGAAGAATGGAGTTGAGTAGAGGAGAGGAGAGTAGAGCAAGGTAGAGCAAAATAGAGAAAAGCAAACCAGAGCAAAGTAGAGTAGAGCAGAGAAGAGCTAGGTTATGCTATGCAAGGCTAGCTTAAGCTAGGCTAAAGTAAAGAAAAGTATAATAGAGTTAGGTTTGGAAAGGCTAAATAAGGCTAAGTTAGAAAAGAGTTGTGTATAATAAAGTAGATTAGAGCATACTAGAGTAGAGTGGGGAAAAGTAGAGTATGGTTAGTTTAGGTTAGGCTACTCTAGGCAAGAGTTTAGTAGAGTGGTGTAGAGTAGAGAAGAGAAGAGTAGAGTAGAGTAGACTTAGGTTATGCTAGGCTAGGTTAGCCAAGGATACACTAGGCTGGGCGAGGCTAGCTTGAGTAGGGTAGAGTAGAGTAGAATAGAGATGAGTAGAGTAGGGTTAGGTTAGGATAGACTAGGCTAGAGTATAGTAAAGCCAAGTGGAGTAGTGTATAACAAAGTAGAGAAAAGTAGAGCAGAGTAGAGCTAAGTCAGGAAAAGCTAGGATAGAGTAGAGTAAAGTCGAGTTATGTTAAGCTAGGGTAAGCGAGGCTATGTTATAGTAGAGTAGAGTAGAGTAGAGTATAACAGAGTAGAGTAGATTAGAGTTTAGTAAAGTAGACTAAAGTATAGTAGGACAGAGCTAGGTTAGGCTAGCCTTGGCTATGTGAGGCTAGGTTAGGCAAGGCTATAGTTGAGTAGAGTAGAGTATAGTAGAGTATAGTAGTGTGGAGTAGAGTTGAGCTAGGTTAGGCAAGGCTAATGGATGCTAGGGTAGGCTTTCTTAAGTATGGCTAGGCTAGAGTAGAGTGGAGTTGTGTAGAGCAAATGTCGATTAGGCTAGGCTATGCTATAGTAGAGTAGAGTGGAGCAGATTAGAGTAGAGTAGAACAGAGTAGAGAAGAGATGAGTGAAACATTGTAGAGCAGAGTAGAGTGGTACAGAATAAAGCAAGAGTAGAGCAAAAAATAATAGAGCATAATAGAGTATAGGGAGTAGAGTAGAGTAGAGCTAGTTTAGGCTTAACTATGCTAGGTTAGAGTAGAGTAGAGTAAAATAGAGTAGAGTTGAGTAGAGTTGTGTATAATAGAGTAAAGTAGAGTAGAGTAGAGTAGAGTAAAGTAGATTATAATAGAGTAGAGTAGAGTTAGGTTAAGCTAGGTTAGGTTAGGTGTGGCTAGGTTAGGCTAGGCTTGAGTAGAGTAGAGTAGAGTAGAGTAGAGTAGAGCTAAGCTTGGTTTGGCAAGGCTAGGATAGGCTAGAGTTGAGTAGAGTAGAGTAGAGAAGAGCATAGTAGAGTATAGCAAAGAAGAGTAGAGCAGAGTAGAGAAGAGTAGAGTAGCATAGAGTAGAGTAGAGTAGATCAAAGAAGGAAAGAGTAGAGTAGAATAGAATAAGGTAGAGTAAACTAGAGTAGTGTAGAACAGACTAAAGTAGAGTGATGTTAAGCTAAGTTAGGCTAGGCTAGGCTAGATTAGAGTAGAGTAGAGCTATGTTAGGCTAAGCAAGGCTAGGCTAGGTTATGGTAGATTAGAGTATAGTGTAGTTAAGTATAGTAGAGTTAAGTAGAGTAGATGTTGATTAGGTTAGGCTTGGCTAGAGTAGACAGGTAGAGAAGAGTAGAGTAGAGAAGAGTAAAGCTTGGTTCAACAAGGTTAGCTTAGGCTAGGGTAGAGTAGAAGAGATGATAGTAGAATAGAATAGAGTAGAATTAAGAAGAGTAAAATAGGCATAGTAGAGTAAAGTAGAGTAAAAAATAACAGAATAACATAGAGCTGAGTAGGGTAGAGCAGAGAAGAGCATAGTAGAGGAGAGTAGAGCAGAGAATAAAAAAGTTAGGTAGAGTAGAGAAGAGTTGAGTAGAGTAGAGCAGAGCTAAGTTAGCCTAGTGAATTTTAGAGTAAAGAGAGTAGAGTAAAGCTAGGTTAGGTTAGGCTTGGCTAGGTTAGGTTAGAGTAAGGTAGAGTGTAGTAGAGTTGAGTGAAGTAGATTAAAGTAGAATAGTGTTGAGTAAAGTAGAGTTGAGCTTGCTTAGGTTGGGCTAAGCTAGGCTAAGCTAGGTTAAGCTAGGCTAGGGTAAGCTAGGCTAGGCTAGATTAGAGTAGATTATATTAGAGTAAAGTAGCAGTAGGTTCGGTGAGGCTAGGCTATGCTATGCTAGGCAAGGCTTGTGTAGAGTAGAGTAGAGTAGAGTAAGGTAGACATTGAGTAGAATAGTGATAAGCAGAGTAGAGTAGAGAAGAGCAGAGCTAAGGTAGGCTATGTTAGGCTAGGCTAGGCTAGCCTACGCTATGTTAGTATAGAATAGAGTAAAGAAGAGTAGAGTAGATTAGAGTAGAGCAGAGTAAAGTAGAGTAGAGCTAGGTTAGGCTAAGCCAAGTTAGGGGGAGACTATGCTAAGCTAAGGTAAGCTAGGCTAAGATAGGCTAGGCTACACTAGAGTATAGAGCAGAGTAGAACAGAGTAGATCCAAGAAGAGTAGATTATAGAAGAGCAGAGTAGAGTAGAGTAGAGCAGAGTAGAGCATAATAGAGCAGAGTAGAATAGAGCAGAGCTAGCTTTGGCTAGGCTAAGCAAGACTAGGCCAGAGTAGAGTATAATAGAGTAGAGTAGAGTATAGTAGAGCTTGGATATGCTAGGGTAGGCTTCATTAGAGTAGAGTATAATAGAGTGGAGTAGAGTAGAGTCTAATAGAGAGGATTTTGGTTAGGAGAGGCAAGGCTAGGCTAGGGTATGCTATGGTAGGCAAGGCTAGGCTAAGATAGGCTGGAGTAGGGTTATGTAGGTTATAATAGAGTAGAGTAAAGTATAATATAGTAGAGTAGAGCTTTATTAGACTTTGCTAGAGTAGAATAAAGTAGAGTAGAGCAGAGCAGAGTAGAGTATGGTAGACTAGAATAGAGTAGAGCAGATTAAAGCAAAATAGAGTTGATTAGAGTAGAGTGGAGTAGAGTAGAGTTGATTAAAGTACAATGAAGTAGAGTAGAGTAGAGTAGAATAGAGGAGGGGTAAGGAGAGGAGAGAAAAGCAAAGCAGGGTAGAGTAGAGCATAGTATAGCAAAGTAGAGTAGAGTAGAGTAGAGCAGTGTAGAGCAAAGCAAAGTTGAGCAGAGTAGAGAGAGCTGAGCTAGGTTAGGCTAGGTAAAGCTAGGCTAGGATAGGATAAAGTGGAGTAGAGTACAGTAGAGTAGTATAAAGTAGAGTAAAGAAGAGTAGAGCAAGGTTTTGCTAGTCTAGGCATGGTTATGCTAAGTTAGAGTAGAGTAGAGTAGAGAAGAGTAGAGTATAGTAGAGTAGAGTATAATAGAGTAGAGCTAGGTTATGCAAGGCAAGGCTAGGCTAAAGTGAGCTAGGCTAGGCTAGAGAAGAGTAGAACAGAGCAGAGTAGAGCTAGGTTTGGCTTGGCTAAGCTAGAATACAATAGAGTAGAGTATAATAGAGCAAAATAGAGAAAGTTAAAGAACAGTAGAGTAGAGTAGATAACATAATAGAGAATAGTAGAGAAGAGAAGAGAAGAGCAAAGTAAAGTTAAACAAAGCAAAAAAGAGTAGAGTAGAGTAAGGTTAGGCTAGGCTAGGTTTGAGTAAACTAGGGTAGAGCTTGGTTAGGTTAGGTTAGAGTATAGTAGAGTAGAGTAGAGTTAGTTTAAGCTTTGCTAGGCTAGGTTAGGCTAGGCTAGGCCAAGCAAGGCTAGGTAATTATTGATTAGAGTGGAGTATAGTAGATTAGAGTAGTATAAAGTAAAGTAGGGAAAGGTTAGGCTAGGTTAAACTAGGCTAGCTTAGAATATAATAAAGTAGGGTAGAGAGGAGTAAAAAAGAGTAAAAGAGAGCAGAAGTTGAGTAAAAAGAGCATAGCAGAGTAGAGTAGAGTATAATAAAGTAAAGTAGAGTAGTACATAGAAGAGTTGAGTTAAGGGAAGTAAAGCAGAGCAGAGGAGAGAAAAGCTAGGTCGGGCTAGGATAGGCTAGGCTATGCTTGGAAAAAGGAGAGTAGAGTACAGTAGAGCTAGCTTAGGCTAGGCTAATCTAGGCTAAGTTACAATAGTGTAGAGTAGAGTAGAGTAGAGCTAGGTTAAGCAAAGCTAAGCTAGGCTAGGATAGGTCATAGTAGAGTAGAGTTGAGTGGAGTAGAGGAGAGTATAGGATTGTAGAGTAGAGTAGAATATAGTAGAGCTAAGTTAGGCTGGGCTAGACAAGGGTAGGCTTGGTTAGGTAAGGTTAGTGTAGAGTAGAGTATAACAGAGTAGAGTAGAGTAGAATAGAGTAGCACAGGCAAGAGCAGAGTAGAGTAAAGTATAACATAATTGAGAAGAGTAGAGCAAAGCAAAGTAGAGCAGAGTAAAGCAAAACAAAGTAGAGCAGAGTGCTTGTTAGGCTATGCTCTGCTTGGCTAGAGTTGAGTGGAGTAGTGTCTAGTAGAGTTGAGCAAAGTTAGGCTAAGCTGGGCTAGGCGAGCCTAGGTTGGAGAAGAGCAGAGTAGAGTGGAGTAGAGAAGACTACAGTAAACTAAAGTAGAGTAGTGTAGAGTAGAGTAAAGTAGAGCTAGGCTAAGCTAGGCTAAGCTAAGCAAGGATTGGGTAGGCTAGGCTAGGATAGAGCAGAGTAGAGTAAAGTAGAGCTAGGTTAGGTTAGCTAGGCTAGAGTATAGTAGAACAGAGTAGATTAGAGTAGAGTAGAGTAGAGTAGAACAGAGTATAGCAGAGCATAGTAGTGTAGAGTAAAGGAAAGTAGAGCAGAGAAGGGAAGGATAGAGCAAGGTTAAGCAAGGCTAACTAACTTAGGTTATGTTAGGGTAGGTTAGGCTAGAGTAGATAGGGTAGAGTAAAGTAGATTAAGGTTAAGCTAGGTTAAACAAGGCTAGAGTAGAGGAGAATAAAGTAAACTAGAGAAGAACGGAGTAGAGTAAAGAAGACTAAAGCAAAATAAAGTAGAGCAAAGTGGACTACAGTAGAGCGGAGCATAGTTGAGTAGAAAAGAGTAGAGTATAGTAGAGCAGAGTAGAGCTAGGTTACCCTAGGCTAGGCTAGGCTTGGTACGCTAGAGTAGAGTTGGGTAGAGTATAATATAGTAGAGTAGAGTAGAGTTGAGCTAGGTTAGGCTAGGTTAGGATTGCCTATGTTGGAGTGGTAGAGTAGAGTGGAGTAGTGTAGAGCTAAGTAAGGCTAGGCTAGCTAGGTTTGGCTAGGCATGGCCAGAATAGAGCATAATATAGTAGAGTAGAGTATAAAAGAGCAAAGTAAGTAAAATAAACTAGAGTATAGTAGAGCAAAGTAGTGTAAGGTAGTGTGGAGCAGAGTAGAGCAAAGCAAAGAAAAGGAGAGCAGAGTAGAGAATAGAAAAGTAGAATAGAATAGAGTAGAGTGGAGTAGAGTTAGGCTAGCTATAGTAGAGTTGAGAAGAGTAGTGTAAAGTAGAGTAGAGCAATTTTAGGGTAGGATTGACGAGGCTCGAGTTCGCTGGGCTAGAGAGGAGTAGAGTGGAGTAAAGTAGAGTGCTTTTAAGCGAAGCCTTGCTTGGTTAGGCTAAATTAAGTTAGAGTAGAGTTGAGTATAGTAAAGTAAAGTAGAGTAGAGTAGAGTATAGTAGAGCAGAGAAGAGAAGAGTAGAGTAGAGAAGAGTAGAGAAGAGCTAGGTTAGGCTAGGCTATAGTAGAGTAGAGTAGAGTAGAGCGAGGTAAGGCTCGATTAGGCTAGGTTAGGTTAGAGTAGAGTATAGTATAGTAGAGTAGAATAGAGCATACTAGACTAGAGTAGAGTAGAGCTAGCTTAGGCTAGGCTAAATTAGGCTAGTATAGAGTAGAGTAGAGCAGAGTAGAGTAGGGTAGAGAAGAGTAGAGTAGAGAAGAGAAGTGTAGAGAAAAGTAGAGTAGAGTAGAGTAGAGCAAGATTAGGCTAGTTTAGATTAGAGTAGAGTGGAGTTAGGCTAGGTTAGGCTAGGCTCAGTTAAAGTAGAGCAGGGTAGAGTGGAGTAGAATAGAGCAAAATAGAGTAGAGTATAGTAGAGGAGAGTAGAGTATGGTTGAGTAGAGTAAATTGGAGTAGAGTATAGTGGAGGAGAGGATAAGAGAGTAGAGAAGAGTATAATAATGGAGAGCAGATCAAAGTAGAAGAGAGGAATGTAGAGTAGAGTTGAGCAAAGTAGAGTAAAGCAGAGTAGTGTAGAGTAAAGCAGAGCAAAGTAATGAAAACTAGATCTAGGTTAGGATAGGCTAGGGAAAAGTAGAGTAGAGTAGAGCTGAGCTCAGTTTGGTTAGGCTTGGAAAGGCAAGGCTAGGCTATGCAAGAGTAGAGTAGTGTAGAGTAGAGCTAGGTTAGGCATTGCTAAGCTAGCTAGAGTATAATAGAGTAGAGGTTAGAAGAGTAGAGTAGAGTTGAGTAGAGTAGGGAAGAGTACAGTCGAGTAGAGCAGAGCAGAGTACAGCAGTGCAGAGCTAGGTTAGGCTAGGCCAGGCTATGCTAAGCTTGTCTAGGTTAGAGTAGGTCAGAGTAGAGTAGAGTAATGTAGAGTAAAGTTGAGTAGAGCTAGGTTAGGCTAGGTAAGGCTAGCCTATGCTAAATAAGGCTAGAGTGGGGTAGAATAGAGTACAATAGAGTAGAGTATAGTAGAGCGGAGTAGAGTAGAGTAGAGTAGAGCTGAGCTAGGTTAGGTTAAGCAAGGCAAGGTAAGGTTAGGGTAAGATAGGTTATTATAGAGTTGAGTAGAGCAAATTAGAGATGTGCAGAGTAGAGATGTGTAGAGTAGAGTGGATTAATGTAGAGTTGAGAAGTGTAGAGTCAAAGCATAGCAAAGTAGAGCATTATTAAGTAGAGTAGAGAAGTAGTGTAGAGCATAACACAGTAGAGCAAATTAGAGGAGAGCAAAGTAAAGAAGAGAAAAGCAGAGTATAATATAGTATAGTAGAGCTTGCTTGGGATGGCTAGGCTAGGTAGGCTTGACTAGGCTAGAGTAGAGAAGAGTAGAGTAGAGTAGAGTAAAGTAGAGTAGAGTTAAGTTAAACTAGGGTAGGATAAACTAGGTTAGAGTAAAGTGGTGTTGGGTAGAGTAGAGTAAAGTAGAGTGGAGTAATGTAGAGTAGAGTAGGGTAGAGTAGAGTAGAGTAGAGCTAGGTTTGACTAGTTAAGCTAGCTAGGCTAAGCAAGAGTAGAGTAGAGTAGAGTAGAGGATAACTAGGTTAGGCTAGGCTAAGCTAGGCTAAAGTTGAGTAGAGTAGCAAAGAGTAGAGCAGAAACGAGTAGAGTAGAGCACAGCATAGTACAGCAGAGTGGAGTACAGCAGAGTAGAGTAGAGCAAAGTAGAGCTAGGTTAGGCTAGGCTAAGCTAAGTTAGGCTAGGCTAGGCAAGGTTAGGCTTGGCTAGGCTAGGTTTAATTTGGCTAAGCTTGGCAAGTTAGAGTAGAGTAGAGTAGAGTTGAGTGGAGCTAGGTTAGACTAGGCTAAGCAAGGCTAGGCTATTTTATGATTGGCTAGGCTAGGTTAGGCTAGAGAAGGGTAGAGTAGAGTAGGGTAAAATAGAGTAGAGTAGAGTAGAGTGGAGGATAGGAAAGGAGAGTAGAAAAGAGCAGAGTAGAGTAAAGCAACGTAAAGTAGAGTACAACAATGCAGAGTAGGGAAATCAAAAGTAAAGTAGAGCAAAGTATTATAGAATATCACAGTAGAGCAATGTAGAGTGGAGTAGAGTAGAGCTAGGTTAGGCTATGCTGGTTAATCTAGCCTAGGCTAGGCTTAAATTTAATAGAGTAGAATAAAGTAGAGTAAAATAGAGTAGAGTAGAGCTAGGTTAGGCTGGGCTAGATTACGGTAGGCTAGAGTAGGGAAGGGTAGAGTAGAGTAGAGTAGAGTAGATTAAAGTAGAGTAGAGTAGAGTAGGGTAGAGTAGAGTAGAGTAGAGTAGAGTAAAGTAGAGTAGAGCTGGTAAAGGTTTGGCCATGCTATGCTTGGTTGGGTAAGCTAGGCTAAGTTAGAGTAGAGTAGAGTAGAGCTAAGTTAGGCTAGGTAAGGATAGAATACAGTAGAGCAGAGTAAAGTAGAGGAGATTAGAGAAGAGTAACCAGAGTGGAATAGAACAGGGTAGAGTAGTGCAGCATAGAATAGAGCAAAGAAGAATTGAGTAGAGTAGAGTAAAGCTATGTTAAGCTTGGTTAGAGTAGTGTAGATTAGAGCTAGGTTTGGCTTGCTAGGCTAGGCTTTGTTAGAGTAGAGTAGAGAATAGTAGAACTATGTAAAGTATAGTAGAGTACAGTAGGGTAGAGTAGAGCTAGGTTAGGCTAGGCCTCGCTAAGCTTGACTAGGCTAGGTTAGGCTAGGCTAAGCTAGGCTAGAGTGGAATAGAGTAAAGTTGAGTAGAGCTAGGTTTGGTAAGACTAGAT
This sequence comes from Vanilla planifolia, assembly GCA_023846275.1. Lineage (NCBI taxonomy): Eukaryota > Viridiplantae > Streptophyta > Magnoliopsida > Asparagales > Orchidaceae > Vanilla > Vanilla planifolia. The sequence continues at coordinate 38,782 of JAIUJO010000631.1, read as the reverse complement.
TGGAGTAAAATAGTTTAGACTAGAGTAGAGTAAAGTACTACAGAGTAGAGTAGTGGCAAATAAAGTAGAGTAGAGCTAAGTTATTCTAGGCTAAGTGAGGCTAGGCTAGAGTATAGTAGAGTAAAGTAGGGCAAGGTTAGGCTAGGCTAGGTATGATTACTGTACAGTAGAGTAGAGTGGAGTAGGGTAGAGTTTAGAAGAGTAGAGTAGAGAACAATAGAGTAGAGTAGAGTTAGGTTAAGCTAGGCTAGGCTAGGATAGGCTGTGTTTTGCTATGGTTGGCTAAGCTAGGCGTGCCTAGAGTAAATTGGAGTAGAGTATAGTAGAGCTCGATTAGGCTACGCTAGGCTAGGAAAGGGTAGAGAAGAGTAGAGTAGAGCAGAGTTGAGCTGAGCCGAGTAAATCAAAGCAGAGTTGAGTAGAGCTTAATTGGGCTATGCTAGGTTAGGCTAAACTAGGTTAGGCAAGGCTAGGTTGGGCTATGTTTGAGTAGAATAGAGTAGAGCTGGGTAGAGTAGAGTAGAGAAGTGTAGAATAAAGTAGAGTAGAGCTAGGTTAGGCTTGGCTGAGTTAGGCTAGGCTTGGTTATGCTTGGTAATGGTAGGCTAGGCTAGAGTAGAGTACAGTAGTATAGAGTAGAGCTAAGTTAGGCAAGGCTAAGCTGGGCTAGTCTAGAGAATAGCAATGTAGATTATAGTAGAGTAGAGAGAAGTAAGGTGGAGAAGAGAAGAGAAGAGCATAGTAGAGTAGGGCATAACAAAGTAAAGAGAGAAGAGTAGAACTAGGTTAGGTTCGGCAAGGCTAGGCTAGGCTGTAGTAAAGAAAAGTATAGTAGAGTAAAGTAGAGTAAATTAGAGCTAACTTAAACTAGGCTAAGGTAGAGAAGAGAAGAGCAAAGAAATATAGAGCAGAGCATAGTAGAGCTGAGTATTGTAGAGTATAGCATAATAAAGTAGAGTAGAGTAGAGTAGAGCAGAGCAGAGCTAGGATAGGCTATGCTAGGCTAATCTAAGCTAGGCTAAGCTAAAGTAGTGTAGAATAGAGTAGTGTTAATTTGATTAGAGCTAGGTAAGGTTAGGCTAGGGCAAGCTAAGTTAGGCTAGAGTGTAGTAGAGTAGATTAGAATAGAGTAGAGTAGAGTAGATTTAAGGAGAGTATTGCTATGATAAGCTAGGCTAGGCAAGGTTAGGCGAGAGTAAAGTAGAGTACATATGAGTAGAGTAGAGTAGAGCCAGGTTAGCTTAGATAAGATAGAGTAACATAGAGTAGAGTGGTGTAGGGTATAGTAGAGTAGAGAAGAGCAAAGCAGAGAAAAAAAAAGTAAAGCATTGTAGAGTAGCTTATAGAAGAATAGAGCAAAGTAAAGTAGAGCTTAGGAGAGTAGAGCTAGGTTAAGCTTGGCTAGGCAAGATTACGCTATGCTAGAGTAGTGTAGATTAGAGTTTGGTTAGGCTTGGCTAGTTTAGGCTTGGTTAGAGCAGAGTAGTGTAGAGTAGAGAAGAGTAAAACTAAGTTGAGTAGAGTAGAGCAGATTAGACAAGAGGAGTAAAGCTAGTTAGGCTAGGCCAACCTACGCATGGTTAGGCTAGGTTAAGCTAAGCAAGGTTAGGATAGGCTAGCTTATTAGAGTAAAGTAGAGCTAGGTTTGGTTATGTTAGGCTAGCATATAATAGAGTAGAGTAGTGTATAGTAGAAAAGAGCAAAGTAGAACAGTGTAGAGTAGAGCAGAGGAGAGTTGAGGAGAGCTGAGGAGAGTAGATCAAAATTAAGCAGAGCATAGAAGATCATAGTAGAGCTAGGCTAGGTTAAGCTAGTATAAAGAAGAGTAGAGTAGTGTAGAGTGGAGTAGAGAAGAGTAGAGTCGAGTAGTGTTTGGTTAGGTTAGGCTAGAGTAGAGTAAAGCAAAGCATCGTAAAGTAGAGAAGAGCCAAGTAGGGAAAGTTTAGCAGAGCAAATTTAAACCGAGCAAGGTTAGTCGAGGTTATTGTAGGCTAGTCTAGTTAAAGTAAAGTAGAGTAGAGTAGAGCTAGGTTAAGCTAGGTTAGGCTAGGTTATGTTAGGCTTAGCTAGGATTGAGTAGAGTAGAGTAAACTAGAGAAGAGTAGAGTAGAGTAGAGTAGATTAGAGTAGAGTAGAGCTAAGTTACGCTAGGCGAGGCTAAGCTTGGCTATAGTATAAAAGAATAGAGTAGAGCAAAGCATAGCAGAGTAGAGTAGAGCATAACAGAGTAGGGCAAAGTAGAGTAGAGCATAACAGAGTAGAGTAGAGCTATGTTAGGCAATTCTATGCTAGGCTAGGCTAAGCTATGATAGTGAAGAAAAGAGCTAGGCTAGGTAAAGTTAGAGAAGGTTAGAGTAGAGTAGAGTAGAGAGTAGATTAGAGTAAAGTACAATAGAGCGAAGTTAGGTTAGGCAATGCTAGGCTATGGTTGGCTATGCTAGGTTAGGCTATAGTAGAGTAGAGTAGAGTTGGGTTAGGCTTGGCTAGGTTAGCATAATGAGCATAGAGTAGTAGAGCATAGTAGAGTTTAGTAGAGTAGAGTAGAGTAGAGTAGAGAAGAGTAAAGCATAGCATAATAGAGAAGAGTAGAGTAGAGCTAAGCTAGGTTCGACCAGGTTAGGCTAGGTTATGCTTGGCTAGGTTAGGCAAGGAAAGGCTAGGCTAGAGTATAGTAGAGTAGAGTAGAGCTTGGTTAAACTAAGCTAAGTTACATTAGAGTAGAGAAGAGTCAAATAATGTAGAGTAGAGTAGAGTAGACTTTAGTTTTGTAGAGTAGAGAATAACAGAGCCAGGATAGACTTGGTTGGGCAAGGCTAAGCTAAGTTAGGGTAGGGTAGGCTAGGTTAGACTAGAGTAGAATAGAGTATAGTAGAGTGAGCTAGGTTAGGCTAGGCTATAGTTGAGTAGAGCACAGTAAAGTAAAGTATAGTATAGTAGAGTAGAGTAAAGGAGAATAGAGCATAGTAGATTAGTGTAGAGTGAAGTAGAGTATAGTATAATAGAGTAGAGTAAAGTAGAGGAGAGGGGAGCTAAGGAGAGGAGAGGAGAGCAGATTATAGTAGAGCAAAGAAGAAGAGTAGAGCAGAGCATTGTAGAGTAGAGCTAAGAATATTTAGGTTAGGTTATCCTATGCTAGGCTAGGTAAGGCTACGCTAAGCTAGGCTAGAGTAAAGTAGAGCTAGGTTAGGCTAGGCTAGACTATGTTAGAGTAGAGTTCAGTAGGGTAGAGTAGAGTAGAGTAGAGCAAGGTTAGGCTAGGCTAGAGTAGAGTCAAGTAGAGCTTGGTTAGGCTAAGCTAGAGCAGAGTAAAGTGAAATAGAGTATGACAGAGTAGATCAGAACAAAGTAGAGTAGAGCAGAGAAGAGCAAAGCAGAGAAAAATAGAGTATAGAAGAGTAGAGCAGAGTAGATTAGAGTAGAGTTAAGTAGAGTAGAGTAGAATAAAGCAGAGCATTATAGAGTTAGATTAGACTAAGCTAGGTGATGTTATGCTAGGTTAGAGTAGAGTATAATAGAGTAGAGAGCAATAGAGTATAGTAGAGCATTGTAGGGTAAAGTAGAACAAAGTAAAGCTAGGTTAGGTTAGGTTAAGCTAAACTAAGTTAGGTTAGCTTAGCTAGATTAGAGTGGTATAGAGTATAGTAGAGCAAGATTTGGTTAGGCCAGGTGAGGCTAGGCTTTGTTAAAATAGAGTAGAGAAGTTAAGAGGAGAGTAGACAAGAGTAGAACAAAGTAAAGGACATTAGAGTGGAGTAGAGTAGGGCAAAGTAGAGCAGAGTAGAGCAAAGCAAAGTAGAGTAGGGCTAGGTTAGGCTAGGCTTTGCTAGCTAGGCTAGGTTAAGCTAGGCTAAAGTCGAGTGGAGTATAGTATAGTAGAGTAGAGTAGAGCTAGGTTAGGTTAGGCACACGAGGCTAAAGTATAGCAGAGTAGAGTAGAGCAAGGCAGAGTAGAGTAAAATTGAGCAGATTTAAGCAGTGTAGAGCAAAACAGAGTAGAGTATAGTAGAGTAATGTAGAGAAGAGCAGAATAGAGTAGAGTATAGTAGAGGTAGATTTGGCTAGGCTGAGCTAGAGTTGAGATGAGTAGAGTAAAGTAGAGTACAGCTTGGTTTTAGTTGTTTAAGAGTAGCTTAGCAAGAGTATAATAGAGTAGAGTAGAGTATAGTAGAGTAAAATAGATTAAAGTAGTGTAGAGTAGAGTATAGTAGAGTAGAGTAGAACAAAATATAGTAGAGAAGAGGTGAGTAGAGGAGAGTAGAGGAGAGCAGAGCAAAGAAGAGCAGAAGGGCAAAGTAGATTAGACCAGAGTAGAATAGAGCAAAACAGACCAGAGTAGTATAGAGTAAAGTAGAGAAGAGTAGAGTAGAGAAGAGTAGAGTAGAGTGAGCTAAATTAGGCTAGGCTAAGGTTGGCTAGGATAGAGTAGAGTACAGTAGAGCAATGTATAGTATAGTAGAATAGAGTAAAGCTAGGTTAGTTTAGGCTAAGCTTAGGTAGGGTAAGTAGAGTAGAGTAGAGTAGTCTAGAGTAGAGTAGAGTAGAGTAGGACTAGATTAGGCTAACCTACACTAAGCTAGGCTAAGCTAGAGTAGAGTAGAGCAGAGTAGAACAGAGTTGAGTAGACTTGAGTAGATTAGGGTAGAGTAGAGTAGAGTGGGGTAGAGTAGAGTAGAGTAGAGGAGAGGAGAGGAGAGGAGAGGAGAGGAGAGGAGAGGAGTGGAGTGAAGAAGAGAGCAGAGTAGAGTAGAGCTGAGTAGAGTAGAGAAGAGTAGAGCAGAATAGAGTAGAGAAAAATAAGGGAGAGTAGAGTAGAATAGAGCATAGTAGAGTAGAGTGGAGAAAAGTATAGCAGAGTAGTAAAGAGCAAATAAGAGTAGAGTAGAGCTAGGTTAGGCTTGACTAGACTAGGTAAGGCTAGGCTAAGGTAGAGTAGAGTAGAGCAGAGTATAATAGAGTAGAGTAGAGTAGAGTCTAGCATAGCTAGGTTAAGTTAGGTAGAGAAGAGAAGAGTAGAGTATAGTAGAATGGAGTAGTGTACACTGGATTAGAGCCTGGCTAGGTTGGTTATGCTATGTTATGCTTGGCTAGGCTAAGGTAGGCTAGGCTAGGAGACAATAGAGTAGAGTATAGTATAGTATAATATAGTAGATTAGAGTAGAGTAGAGTTGAGTAGAGGTTGGTTTGGCTAGGCTAGGCTAGGCAAGAGTAGAGTATAATAAAGTAGAACAGAGAAGAGCATAATAGAATATAGTACAATAGGGTAAAGTAGAGTAGAGTTGGGTTAGGCTAAGCTAAACAAGAATATAGTAGAGTAGAATAGAGTAGAGCTAGGTTAGGCAAGGCTATGTTAGGTTATAGTAGAGTAGAGTGAAGTACATTACAGTAGAGTAGAGTTTAGTAGAATATAGTAGAGTAGAGTAGAGTAAAGTCTAGGCTAAAGTATTATATGTTGAGTAGTGTAGAGAAGAATAGAGTATAGTAGAGTATAATGGACTGGCGCAAAGAAGTACTTGGCCAGTCTATGCTAGAGAAAAGTAGATTAAAGTAGATTAGGGTATATTAAGATAGAGTAGTGTAGAGTCAAATAGAGTAGACTAGAGCTAAGTTGAGTAAAGTAGAGCATATTATAGTAGAGTAGAGTAGAGTTAGGTTAGGCAAGGCTAGGTTAGGCTATGCTAGGCAAGGCTAGGTTAGGTTAGGCTTGGTAAGGCTTGGTTAGGCTAGGCTAGAGTAGAGTAGAGTAGAGTAGAGTAAGGTCAAGTTAGGCTAGGCTAGGCTAAGCTAGCCTAGAGTACAATTGAACAGAGTAGAGTATAGTAGAGTAGTGCTAGGTTAGGCTAGGTTGGGCTAAGCTAGGCTTGTGAGGAGTAAAGTAGAGTAGAGCTTGGATAGACTTGGCTAAGTTGGGCTAAGTTAGATTAGAGTAGAGTATAGTAGAGCAGAGTATAATACAATAGAGTATAGTAGAGTTGAGTAGAGTAGAGCATGTTTAGGTAAGGTTATGCCAGGTTAGAGTAGAGTAGAGTATAACACAGTAAAGAGTAGAGTAGAATAAAGTGGAGTTGAATAGAGCTAGAATAGGTTAGGCTAGACATCGCTAGGCTAGAGTAGAGTAGTGTACAAAAAAGCAAAGTAAATTAGAGTAAAGTAGAGCATAATAGAGTAGTAAAGAGCAGAGTAGTGAAGAGTAGTAAATAGCAGAGTTTGGCTAGGCTGGGATAGGCAAGGTTGGGCAAGGCTAAGGCAAGGTTAAGCTAGAGTAGAGTAGAGCAATGTTGAGCTAGGTTATGCTAGGCTAAGCTAGGCTTTATTAGAGTAGAGTATAATTGAATATAGTATATTAGAGTTGAGTAGAGTAGAGTAGAGCTAAGTCAGGTTAGGTTAGAATAGAGTAGAGTAGGGAACAACAAAGTGGAGTAGAGTAGAGCTAGGTTGGCCTAGGTTAGGTTAGGTTAGGCTTGGCTAGGATAATCTAGGCTAGGCTAGAGTAGAATAGACTAGAGTAGAGTTGAGTTTGGTTAAGATAGAGTAGGGTAGAGTGGAGTAGAGCAAAGAAAAGTAGAGCTAGGTTAGGCTATGCTAGGCTTGGTTAAGCAAGGCTAGAGTATAGTATAGTAGAGTAGAATAGCCTAGAGTAGAGTAGATATAGTGGAGTAGAGTGTAATATAGTGGAGTAAAGTGAAGTAGAACTAGGTTAGGCTAGGCAAGGCTAGACTAGGCTAGGTAAGGGTAGAGTAGAGTAGAGTAGAATATAGTGTTGCTAAGTTAGGTTAGGTTTGGCTAAGCTAAGCTTTGCTAATGCAGAGTTGGGAAGAGTAGAGCAGAGCAGAGCAGAGTAGAGTTGAGTCAAGCAAATTAGATTAGAGTAGAGCATAGTAGAGTAGAGGAGAGTAGAGTAAAGAATAGGAAAGTAGAGTAGAGTAGAGTAGAGAAGAGTAGAGTAGAGTTGAGTAGAAGAGTGCTAAGGCTAAGTAAGGCTAAGCTAGGCTAGACTAGGCTTGGCTAGGCTAAAGTTAAATAGAGTAGAGTAAAGGAGAGCTAGGTTAGGGTAGGCAAGGCTAGGTAAGGCAAGAGTAGAGTAAAGTAGAGTAGAGTAAAGTAGTGTAGTGTAGAGTAGAGAAGAGTAAAGTAGAATAGAGCAGAGCAAAGCATAGTAAAGTAGAGTATAGAAGAGCATAATAGAGGTGAGTAGAGCAAAGCTAGGTTATGAATGACTAGTTTAGAGCAGAGTAGAGTAGAGTAGAGCTTGGCTAGGTTAGGCTAGGCTAAATGAGGCTAGGGTAGAGTAGAAAAAAGTAAAGCAGAGCAAAGTAGAGCAAAGCAAAGTAGAGTAGAGCAAAGTAGACTAGACCAGAGCAGAGTAGAGCAAAGCTAGGTTAAGCTATGCTAGGCTAAGTAAGGCTATGCTTGAGTAGAGTAGAGTACATCTATGTTAGGCAAGGCTTGGCTAGGCAAGGTTTGAGTAGAGTAGAGTAGAGTTGAGTAGAGTAGCATAGAGCTTTGCTAGGTTAGGTTAGGCTAGGCTAGGTAAAGCTAGAGGAGAGTAGAAGGATAGAGTGGAGTAAAGTAGAGCTAGGTTAGGGTAGGTTAGGTTAGGCTAGGGTTTGTTAGAATAGAGTGGAGTAGAGTAGAGTAGGGTAGAGTAGAGTAGAGTAGAGCTGAGTAGAGTAGGGTAGTGTAGAGTAGAATAAAACAAGGTAGTGTAGAGCCAAGTTAGGCTAAGCTAGAGTAGAGAAAATTAATGGATTAAAGTAGAGTAGAGTAGAGTAGAGTAGAGCTAGGTTACAATAGAGTAAAGAAGAGAAGTATAAAGCAGAGTAGATTAGATTAGAGTGAAGTAGAGTAGAGTGGAGTAGAGTAGAGTAGAGTTTAGTAGAGTAAGATAGAGGAGAGTAGACTAGAGTAGAGCAAAGGTAGGTTCAAGTAGGTTAGGATGGGTTAGATTAGAGTACAGTATAGTAGAGTAGAGTAGAGTTGAATTGAGTGTACTAGAGCTGGGGTAGGCTAGGCTAAGCTTGGCTTGGATAAACTAGGCTAAGGTAGGCTAGGCTAGGCTATGTTTGTCTATAGTAAAGTAGAGTAAAGTAAAGCTAAGTTAAGTAAGGATAAAGTAAAGATTAGAGTAGAGTAGAGTAGAGAAGAGAAGATTAGAGCATAATCAAATAAAGCAGAGCATACTAGAGCAAAGTAGACCAGAGCAAAGCCAACTTAGGTTAGGTTAGGCAAGGCAAGGCTAGGCTAGATTACAGGAAAGTAGAGTAGGGTAGAGTAGAATAGAGTAGAGCATAGTAAAACTTGGTATGGCTAGGCTAGTTTAGGTTAGAGTAAAGTTGAGTAGAGTAGAGTAGAGTAGAGTGGAGTAGAGCTAGGTTAGTCTAGGCTAGGATTTGATAGGTTAGGGTAGGTTAGGCTAGACTAGAGTAGAGTAGGGTAGAGTAGAGTTGAGTAGAGTAGAGCATTGTTAGGTTAGGCCAAGCTAAGCTAAGCTACAGTAAAGTAGAGTAGAGTAGAGTAGGGTAGACTAGGGTAGAGTAGAGTATAGTAGAGTAGAGAAGAGTAGAGTAGAGTGGAGTAAAGTAGAATAGAGTAGAGTACAAGATAGAAGAGGAGAGTAGAGCAAAGTAGTGTAGATGAGTAGAGTGGAGTAGAGTAAGAAAGAGCAGAGCATGACAGAGTAGTGCAGAGCAAAGCAAAGTAGAGTAGAGCAAAGCTAGGTTAGGCAAGCCTATGTTAAGATAGAGTAGAATAGAATAGTGCATGGTAGAGTAGAGTTTAGCAAGGTTATGCTAATCAAGGCTAGAGTAGAGTAGAGTAGAATAGAGTTAGATTAGGCTAAGCTAGGGAAGTCTAGAGTATAGTATAGTACAGTAGAGTAGAAAATAATAGAGTAAAGTAAAGTAGAGAAGCATAGACAAGTGTAGTAGAGTAGAGTAGAGTAGAGTAGAGTAGAATAGAGTAGAGCAGAGCAGAGTAGAGTAGATCTAGTTTAGGCTAGGCTAAGTTAGGCTAGGCTAAGCTAAGATAGAGTGGAGTAGAGTAGAGCTAAGTTTGGCAAGGCTAGGTTTGAGTAGAGTAGAGAAGTGTAGATTAGAGTAGAATAGAGTGGAGTAGAGGAGAGAAGATTAGGGTAAAGATAGGATAGGTTAGGCTAGGCTAGGCTAGGTTAGGCTAAGCTAGGCTAGGTTAGGCTAAGCTAGGCTATAGTAGAGTAAAGTTTACTCTGGTAGAGTAGAGTAGAGCTATGTTAAACTAGGCTAGGTTAGCATATAAATTAGTAGAATAGAGTATAGTAGAGAAGAGCCAAGTAGAGGATAGTAGAGCAATATAGCATAGAGAAGAATAAAGTAGAGTAGAGTAGAGCAAAGCTAGGTTAGGCTAGGCTAAGCTAGGGAAGGCTTGAGTAGGGTAGAGAAGACTAAAGCAATGATAGGCTATGATAGGTTAGAATAGAGTAGCATGGAGTATAGTAGAGTGGAGTATAATATAATAGAGTAGAGTAGAGTAGAGAAGTGCATAGTAGAGTTAGGTTAGGCTAGGCTAGTGTAGGCTTGGTTAAGCGAGGATATAGTAGAGGAGAGTCGAGTAGAGTACTATAGAAAAGTGTAGAGTAGAGAAGAGCTTGATTAGGCTAGGCTAGTCAAGGGAAGGTTAGGCTAGAGTAGTGTAAAGTGGAATATATTAGAGCAAAGTAAAGATGAGCAAAGTAGCGCAGAAAAGAGAAGAGCAGAGCAGAGATAAGCATTGCCGAGCTAGGTTAGGCTAAGCTATACTAGGCTTGGCTAGGCCAGGCAAGGTTAGAGTATATTAGAGTAGAGTAGACTAGAGAAGAGTAGCATAGAGTATAATAGAGTAGAGTAGAATAAAGCAAAGTATGGCTAGGATAGTTTAGGCTAGGCTAAGCTAATCTAGAGTAGAGTAGGGCTACGTTAGGTTAGGTTAGGCTAGGCAACGCTAAGCAAGGCTAGAGTAAAGTAGAGTAAAGCAGAGCAATGCAAATCAGAGCAGTGTAGAGGATAGCAGAGCAGAGTAGAGTAGGGCTTGGTTAAGCTTAGCTAAGCTAGAGTAGAGTAGAGTAGAGCTAGGTTTGGCTAGGCTAGGCTAGTTTAGGTTAGAGTGGAGTAGAGTAGAAGAGAATAGAGTAGAGTAGAGTAGAGTAGAGTTTAGCAGAGTTTAGCTGAGTAGAGCAGTGTAGAGTAGAACAAAGCTTGATGGAGTAGAGAAAACATTGCAGAGTAGAGCAGAGTAAAGTATAGAAGAGTGGAGAAGGGTTAGGCGAGGCTAGGCAATGTTAAGCTAAGTCAAGCTAGGTTAGTCAAGAGTTGTGTAGAGTAGAGTATAGTATAATAGTCTAGATTAGAGTAGAGTAAGAGTATAGTAGAGCTAGGTTAGGCTTAACTAAGCTAAGCTAAGCCAGAGTATAGAATAGAGTAGAGTAGAGCAGAGCAGAGTAGGATAGAGTAGAGAAGAGTGGAGAAGAGCATAGCAGAGCTAGATTAGGATTGTAAAGGTTGGAATATAGTAGAGAAGGGTTGAGTAGAACAAGCTTAAGCAAGGCTAGGCTAGTGTAAGCTAGGCTAGACTAGAGTATAGTATGGTAGAGTAAAGTAGAGTAGAGTTAGATTTGATTAGGCTCGGCTTGGTTAGGCAAAAGTAAAGTAGTGTAGAGTAGAATAGAGCAGGGTAGAGTAGAAAGGTTTAGAGTAGGGTATGGTAAAGTAGAGGAAAGGAGAGGAGAGGATAAGAGAGGAGAGGAGAGGTGAGGTTAAGAGAGGAGAGCAGAGCAGAGCAGAGTTAAGCAGAGCATATCACTGTAGAGTAGAGCAGAGCAGAGCATATTTGAGCAAAGTAGAGAAGAGTAGAATAGAGTAGAGTAGAGCAAAATAAAGTAGAGTATAGGAAAGTAGAGTAGAGAAGAGTAGGGCAAAGTAGAGAAAAGTAGAAAAAAGCAGAGTAAAGTGAAAAGAGTAGAGTAATAGAGTAAATCTAGGTTAGGTTGGGCTAAGCTAGACCAAGATAAGTTAGGCTAGAAGAAAAAAGAGTAGAGTCTAAAAGAGTAGAGTCTAGAAGTGTAGAGTAGAGTAGAGTAGAGTAAAGAAGAATAAAGCAAAGCTAGGTTAAGCTAGGCTAGGATAAAGTAGAGTTAAGTGGAGCAGAGCAGAGTAAAAGAGCAGAACAAAGAGTAGAATAGAGCTAGGTTATGTTAGGCTAAGTTAGGTTAGAGTATAATATAGCAGAGTAGTTCTGAGCAAAACAGAGCAGAGCAAAGTAGAGTAGACCAAAGTATAGAGTAGAGTTGAGCAGAGTTAGGGTAGGCTAAAGTAAGCTAGCTAAGGTAAGGCTAGGCTAGGTTAAGCTAAGCTAGAGTAGAGTAGAGTATAGTAGAGTTAGGTTAAGTGATGATAGACTAAGCTAGGTTAGAGTAAAGTAGAGTAGAGTAGAATAGAGTAGAGTTATGTAGAGTAAAGTAAAGCATAGTAGAGTAGAGCATGGATAGGTAAGGCTAGGCTAGGGATGCTAGGAAAGGCTAAGCTAGAGTAGAGGAAAGGAGACAAGAGTAGAATAGAGTAGAGTAGTGCTATGTTAGGCTAAGCTAGGCTAGGCAAGGCTAGAGTCTAGTAGAGTACAGTAAAATAGAGCAAAGTAGAGAACAAAAGAGTATGGTGGAGAAGAATAGAGAAGAGTATAGTACAAAAGAGTAGAGCTGACAAGAGTAGAGTAGATTAGAATAAAGCTATGTTAAGCAAAGCTAGGCGAGGCTAGGGTAGGTTAGAGTAGAGTAGTGTAGAGAATAGTAGAGCAGAGTGGAGTGGAGTAGAGTAGAGTAGAGTAGAGTTGAGTAGAGCAAGGTTAAGGTAGGCTAAGCTAGGCTAGGTTAGGCTAGACTCAAGTAGAGTAGAGTTTAGTAGAGCTAGGATTGGTTAGGTTAGGCTTGGCTAATGTAGAGTAGTGTAGAGCTTGGTAGAGCAAAGTAGAGTAAAGCAAAGTAGAGCAAGGTAGAGTAGAGCAAAGCATAGCAGACCAGAGTAGAGTAGAGCTAGGTTAGGTTACGCTAGTTTAGGTTAGGCTATGCTAGGCTAGGTTTGGCTAAGCTAGAGTCAACTAGAGTAGAGTTAAGTAGGGTAAAGTAGAGCTAGGTTAGGTTAGGCAAAGCTAGGCTAGAGTAGAGTAGAGTAGAGTAGGGTAGAATAGAGAAGAGAGGAGTAGAGTAGAGTAGAGCAGAGCAAAGTAGAGTAGTGTAGAGCAGAATAAAGTAGAATAGTGCAAAGTAGGGTAGAGTATAGTAGAATATAATAGAGTAGACAAGACTAGAGTAGAGCAAAGTAGAACTAGGTTAGGTTAGAATAGAGTAGAGTGGAGTAGAGAATAGTAGGGTAAAGTAGAGCTGGGTTAGGCTAGGCTAGACTAGGATAGGTTAAATTAGGCTAGAGTAGAGCATAGCAGGGTAGAGTAAAGTAGAGAAAAACATAGTAGAGTAGAGCAAAGCAAAGTAGAGTAGAGTAGACCTTATTAGAGTAGAGCAAAGTAGAGCTGAACTGAGCAGAGTAGAGCATAGCAAAACAAAACAGAGTAGAGTAGAGAAGGTTGGAGTAGAGAAGAGTAAAGCAGAGTAGTGCAGAATAGAGCAGAGCAGAGCAAAGTCAAGTAGAGCAGAGTAGAGCATAGCTAAGTTAGGTTAGGCTAGGATAGAGTATAGTAGAGTAGAGCAAAGTTAGGTTGGGTTAAGCTACGTAGGTTAGAGTAGAGTAAAGTAGATGGTGGGGAGTATAGGAGATTAGAGTAAAATAGAGCTAGGTTAGTCTAGGTTAGGTTAGCTTATGTTAGGCTAGGTTAGGCTAGGCTAGAGTAAAGTAGAGCTAGGTTAGGCTAGGCTAGGCAAGTGTAAGCCAGAGTACTGTTGCGTAGAGTAGAATTGTGTAGAGCAGAGTAGAGTAGAGCAGTGCATAGCAAAGCAAAATATAGCAGAGCAAAGTCGGACTAGATTTGGCTAGGCTAGGGTAGGCTATGGTAGGCTAGAGTAGAGTAAAAAAGAGTAGAGTTAAGATAAGCGAGGCTAGGCTAGGTTTGAGTAGTAGAGTACAATAGAGTGGAGTAGTGTAAAGTATAGTTTAAGAGAGTAGAATAGAGTAGAGTTGAGCATAATAAAGTTAGGTTTGGCTAGGCTAGGCTAGAGTAGGCTAGGGTAAGCTAGTGTAGAGTAGAGTAGCGTAGAGAGGAGTAGAGTAGAGCAGAGCTCGGTTAGGTTAGACTAGGCTAGAGTAGAGTAGAGTAGAACAGAGTAGGGTAGAGTAGAGTAGAGCAGATCAGAGAGGAGAAGAGTATAGCAGAGTAGAGGAGAGCAAAGTGGAGCTATCAAGCCCCCACCTAAACTAGTACCACTAGATAAAAAAATTATCATTAGAGTGAGAAATGTAAACAAAACCGAAGGTAGGGACCCCATGGAAATGAAAACCCCAATTCTAAAATCCAAAATATATAAATAATGACATTTTTTTAAAAGTTTAGTCACACTAAGCCCTCTTTTTTCTCACACAACTTGTGAAAAGGGCTCTCCTATAACAGCATCATTCCTAGTTCTCGATGCAGTGGTTGCATGACCTGTGATGTAAACACTAAATGCGATTTTATAGATCTCAAAAGATAAATCCACATTGTTAACCAAGTATAAATAAAATACATACCATGAAGAGTGAAGATGAATCATAGGCATAAAGATAGAACCATACGAGATGACATATAATGTCAGATAAAAAACCACAAAAGAAATACCAGTTCCTTATTTATTCTGATTATGAGTGTGCTACTATTGGGCCTAATTCCCTGCAATGCATTATCCTCTTAATTCAATCAAGCAAAAGTTCTCCAACTGGCATCTAACCATGCACATAACACTTGGTAAATATCTTATCTGAAGATCGATACCCTACGAGCAATGTGCTGGGCCTAGTGCCACCAAGTAAGTATGGTACCGTACCTTACAAATCTAGCTCGTTGGGCCTGGTATAAATCATCATGGAGCCATAGCATATAACACTAGACAGATATCTAATATGAAGAACAATACCCTATGATCACTGGGCCTAGTGGCGATGATAATGTTCTCTGGGAATCAAATTTTTTACTGTCATTTTCTAACCATAAATCCAGATAATAATACTATACAAAAAACTTTTTGTTCCATATAACTTTATTATTTTTGCATATTATACCATATTGTTTCTTTTTTTACCATATTTTTTCTTCCTTTCTAGTTTTTATGAAATTAATACAATGTGACAATAAAAAACCATGTAAAAACAAATAATATTGTGCAACATCACATGGTTAGGAATTTATCTACCTAGATTTGCTGTGCCAATCGTCTTACCCACTTCAGATTTGTTTTCTTGATGTCCTATAAAGCAATAGTCAAAAAAAATAAAATGTTCATATTAACCAATAGTGCTTTCTAAAAACCTATCCCCAAACAAATCCCAAAATTAATTCCTATTTTCACTTAATTCTGCTTCGACGATGCTAGACCGGCTGTGCTTAGTGTGCCTAGTTTAGCAATGCGACTAGGTCCAAGGCCTGAATCGGTTCTCTCCTTTGCATCAGACCCGAAATAGTTTGCTGACCCTGGATCGGCTGGTTCATGCGCTCAACCTATCAAATCTTATTCGGCTTATTCCTTGTCAGTCTCCGCCGCTCGCTAAAAAACTTACACAACCCTGGCGAAGAAAAATAGCATTTTCTTACCTTATCTTACAGAATCTCGACGGTCGTCACTATTGCGTGTCAAAACTCTACCCGGCAGCTACTGTTAGAACTCTCGCACACTCTCAGAAGACCTTACGAAATTTTCTCTAGTTGTCACTTGCGAAAATCCTCACCCTCCACGTGCTACGGCAAACCTTTCACACAGTTGTTTTTTTAGCAAAAGTGCTTTCCAAATGCACCCTAGTTTCAGCTTTTATAACCGCAAACGAAATTTCTCGAACCCTCATGAACTATCTATCATAAGGCATGTGAAATGACTTTCTTTGTGCATAAAGCCCCCTTTGAATTCGTTATTTGCAAATATATCCTCCACTAGAGAGATAGACTTATGCCAAAATTCCAAAAAATATAACTTTTTGCCAAAACAAACCTGAACTATGCTAGCATTTACAAAATTACAAATCTACCCTTAATATTACAAATTTAAACAAGCGTGGGTTCTGAGTGATCATTTTTGCCTCTACTTCCCATGTAGCTTCTCTTTTTATTTGACCATTCCATAATACTTTAACCATGGGAATAACTTGTTTCTTAGCCTCTTCTATTATCGATCAAGGATCCTCACTGGTGATTCCAGATAAGACAATTCTTTCTTAATTTCTACATCTAGATCCATGTAGCTCACCACATGGGAGGGATCTAGCATGTATAACCTTAACACTGAGACATGGAAAACATTATGCACTCCTGTCAATTGATGAGGTAAAGCAAGTCAATATGCCACTTGTCCAACCCTTTCTAATATTTGAAAAGGACCAATGGATTTAAGCTTTAATTTTCCTGCCCTTCCAAACCTTATGATACCTTTGGTTGGACTTACTTTAATAAATACGTGCTCCCCCTCTTGAAATTTTATCATTCGATATTTGACATCATAGTATTTCTTTTGTTTGTCCTAGGTTGCTTTCATTTTTTCTTGAATAGTTTTGATCTTTTCAATAGAATAAGTTATCTTTATAGCAAGAAAATGAGCAGTTTTTGTCAGCCTAACCAATATTACCAAAATTGCATCATGACCTATAGGTGATCTGGGTAATCCAACTACAAAATCTATTCCACTTCTTCCCATTTTCATTTTGGCATCGATAATGACTGTAGTAATCCTCCAGGCTTTTGTTGTTCCCTTTTGACTTGTCAACAAATTATATACCTTTGAACCCAATTAGCCAAATCTTTCTTCAACCCTGGAAACCAGTTTTGTTGTCTTAGTTCTTGTTACATTTTATTCTCTCCCGAATGTATGGAATACCGAGAGTTGTGAGCTTCTTTTAATAGTATTTCTCTGAGTTTGTGATATGCTGGTATCCATAATCTATCTTGAAATCAAAGTAGACAATCCTTATCGAATTTAATTTTAGATGATAATCCTTTCTGGACCCTTTGGATTATCTTTTGTAGTTTTGGGTTTTTTAGCTTGGTCTTTTTTTATTGACATAAACAAATCTGGCCTTACAGATAGGTGAGCCAGTAACATTGTACTTCTTTGTATTTTAGATTCTAATTGCAATTTGTCCATCTCAAAGATCAATTACTTTTTTCTGGGGTAGTAGTTAATAAGGTATTAACATTAGCATTTCTACTGAGAACATCTACTGCCACGTTTCCTTTACCTGGATGATATGTGATTTCTGCATCATAATCTTTAATAAATTCCAACCATCTTCTTTGCTTAAATTTAATTCCTTTTGAGTGAAGAGATATTTTAAACTCTGATGATTAGTGAATATCATACATTTAACTCCGTATAAGTAATATCTCCAAATTTTTAAGGTAAACATTATAGCTACTAACTCCAAATCATGCATAGGACAATTCTTTTCATGTGTCTTAAGTTGTCTAGATGAATAGGTAATTACCTTGTGATGTTGCATCAATACACAGCCTAGTCTTTACAACGAGGCATCACTATATATCTGATAACCCTTTGTGCCTTTTATCATTGCTAGAATTAGAGCTGTAGTCAATTTCTCTTTCAGTTTTTCGAAGCTATTCTAACAAACTGCATCCCATTATAATTTTGTAGTCTTCCATGCTAAATTTGTTAATCATGTGACAATTTGAGAAAAACTTTTGACAAGCTTCTTGTAATATCTGACCAATCCCAAGAAGCTTCTGACCTTAGACACGGTTGTGGGTCTTGGCTAATCTATGATAGCTAAAATCTATTGTGGATCTATAGAGACCCCTTTTGCACTGACATGTCCTAAGAAAATGACTTTGGATAAGCAAAACTCTCATTTCAAGAATTTGGCATATAATTGGTTTCCTCTAGAAGTTTATAGTGTTAAATGCAATGTGTACCATATTCTTCCAAGGATTTTGAATAAATCAAGATATCATCAACAAAGACAATAATAAAGTGGTCCAAATATTTCTTGAACACTTGATTCATTAAATCCATAAAAGTTGCTGGTGCATCGGTTAGCCCAACGGGTAATACTAAGAATTCATAGTGTCATACCTGGTTCTGAAAAACTATCTTTGGAACATCTTCCTGCTTGATTTTTAACAAATGATATCCAAATTACAGATCAATTTTTGAAATACAACTGCTCCATGCAACTGATCAAATAACTCATCAATCGATGACAAAGGATATTTATTCTTTATAGTGATTTTATTGATTCCTCAATAGTCCACACACATACAAAGACTTTCATCTTTCCTTTTCACAAATAAGATAGGTGCTCCCTATGGGGACACACTTAATCTAATAAATTCTTTGTCTAATAATACTGGCTTAGCACTAGAAATCAATCGAATTTCAAATTCAATTTCCCTATCAATAATTCCTCCCAGAAGACATCTAAATATTCTTTAACTATCTGTACTTCTGAGCGTTGAGAAAATTATCTATCCAAGTCCACAATGAATACCAGACATCCATCACATCCTTTCTTTAGTAGCTTATGGGCTTTGAGCATGTTATGATAGAAAATTTTCTCCCTCAGCCAAAATAGATTAATTTTTCTTCTCTAAGGATTGGAATTTAAATCCTCTTTTCATAGCAATCTATTTTTTACTTTATGCTCAACAACAAATCCATGCCAAGAATTACGTCAAATTCACTTAGAGATAGGATGTATAGCAATACTGAGAATTTCTTTCCTCTAATGTCTATCTCATCTTCAATAAATTTTTCTACACAAATACTATTTCCATCGAGCATTTTTACTTCTAATAGATATTTCATGGAGTGTAATAAGGCATTTATTTTCCTCGATACAGCAGTGGATATAAAAGAATGTGAGGCTCCACAATCAAATAGTATAGAAATGGGTAAGTTGTGTAACACTAGCATACCTATATAATTACATCAATAAAGTGCATTAGTGGATATAAAAAAGTGAGAGGCTCCATATTCAAAGAGTATAGAAAAAACTAAATTTTGTGACCCGAGTATACTTATAATGACGTCAGTGGAGTGTGGAGCATCTTGCCAAGTGATCGAATAAATACGCACTGACCTCCCCTTCTTGTCGTCCCATCTCTAACCATAGCGCTTGAAGTCATCGTAGATCCATGGCCTCTACCTCGACTTACATTATCTCTAAGTCCACTAGTTGAAGCACTGACAGTTTTCAGTTCTAATAATTTGGGGCAATCTCGAGCAATATAACCTAGTTCTTTGCATAATAGCATCTGATTGGTTGGATAAATTCTGATCAACATTCTCCTCAATGCAATCTTTCACAGTTCCCACATCTAATCATTCCAGCTGAACTCGAACTAACTCTACTAGTGCTTGATCTGTATGGTTTAAACCTACTAGATCTTGAATTAGTGGAAGTTTCTTCTTTAGAAAAACTAGGACTAGCTATTTTTCCTATAAATCTGAATTTAGATTTTAGAGGATCAAATCTTTTCTTATCGTCTTCTTTGCTCGCTACCAGCAAACTGAGTTCCAACTTAATCGTGCAGGCATACTCCAATAATTCTAAATAGTTTGTTATTCAGACTGCTACTAAAGCTCCCCAAATTTCATCCCGCAGACTTCGTCGAAACATGTAAAACCATAGTTCTTTCGGTGTTACTAAATGAGGCACATATTTAGCTAGGTGGGAGAATTTGATTTCATACATGGTAATGGACAGATTACCTTGCCTGAGATTATTCAACTCCTCCCTTATTTTGGCTTTGATTGAAATGGGCATATACCATTGCTAAATTTCTTCTATGAATTCTTTCGAGGAGATGACTTTCATTGGTTGGCTTGAAAAGCGAGCAGATGTTGAGAACTCCATCATTGTCTGGTAGCATCTTTTAATATCAAAACTACCAAAGCAACCTTTTTATCATCTGGACAAGACATCCCTTCAAAGATAATATTCATTTGCTTGAACAAATTTTCTACAATCATAATATCCCCTTCCCTAGTAAAAGAAGAAGGATGCATCCACTAAAAATGGTCAACCACCAAGTCGATAGATGCCTTGCCCCTATAGCTTACCAGTGTTTCCAATTGATCGCAACAAAGAGACTAAGTTTTGTGCTAATTCCTGTTGCGTATCTCCTTGCTGCTCTTTTTCTTTACCCGTATCTATACTTTTAAGTTCAAATCTTTCCATTATTTGAAGTATATTGAAATCCTACATAACCACATAAGTTATTTGACAACTAATGTCTAAGCGAGAAGTAACACTAAAGATGCAATTGTGTGCTGGTGTCCTCACACCCACTTCCCACTTATTTCTGAACCAAAGCTCTGATACCAACTTGTCAAGCCCCCACTTAAACTAGTACCACTAGACAAAAAATTATCATCAGAGTGAGAACAATAAACAAAACCCATGGTGGGGACCAGCGGATAGACAAACCTCAACTCCAAAACAAAAAAATATATAAATAATGACATTTTCTCTTAAAAGTTTAATCAACACCAAGCCCTCCCCTTTCTCACACATCTTGTTAAAAGGGCTGTCCTGTAGCACCGTCAATCCCAATTTTTGATGCAGTGGTTGCATGACCTATGGTGTAAGCACTAAATGAGATTTTATAGATCTTAATAGATAAATCCACATAGTTAACCAATTATAAATAAAGTACATACCATGAACAGTGAAGATGAATCATATGCATAAAAATAAAACAATACCATGTCATATATAATACTAGACAAAAACCATAAAAGAAATGCAGTTCCTTATTATTTTTTATTATAAGTATATTATTACTTGGTCCAATTCCCTTTAATGCATATCCTCTGGGTCCAATCAAGCAAATAACACTAGAAAGATATCTGATCCGAAGATCGATACCCTACAACGATCCAACACGGTGGGCCTAGTGCCACCAGGCAGATATGATACCATACCCTGCGATCCAACATGTTGGGCCTAGTGTAAATCATCATGGAGTCATAGCACATAACCCTAGGTAAATATCTGATGTCAAGATTGATACCCTACACGGAGCCTAGTGTCGAGGATAATGTTCTCTAGGAGTCTCATTTTTTATTACCATTTTCTAACCATTAATCTAGATAATTATTCCATATCAAAAGACATTTCATTCCATATTGCTTCTACCTTTTTTATTTTATCATATTACACCACATTGTTTCTTTCTTTACCATTATTTTTTCTTCCTTTCTAGTTTTTATGAAATTAACACCATGTGATAGTAAGAAACCATGTAAAAACAAACAATATTGTGCTACATCACAGGGTGAGAAATTTATCTACCTGGATTTGGTGTACCAATCGTCTTGCCCTCTTTTGATTTGTTTTCTTGATGTTCTACAAAGCCATAGTAAAAAAAATAAAAAGTTCTTATTAACCAAAAGTGCTTTCTAAAAAGCTATCCCCAAACAAATCCCAAAATTTTTTTCTATTTTCACTTAATTCGATTTCTTTCAATACTGGGCCGGTCGTACCCAGTTTTCCCGATTCAGCAATGCAGCTCGGTCAAACATGCCCGGTTCAGCAAAGCAACCCAGTCCGAGGCATGAACAGGTTCTCTCCTTCGTGTCCAATGGAACCGAAATAGTTTACCGACACTAGATCGACCGGTTCATGCACTGAACCGATCAAATCTGGCTCAACTTCCACCCTCTTCTTGGTCTCCCCTGCTCACCTATAAACCTTACATAACCCCGATAAAGAAAAATGGCATTTTCTTACCTTATCTTATGGAATCTCACTGACTGTCCCTATCGCATGAAAGAACTATACACGACGGCAACTACTGAAACTCTCGCACACTCTCAAGAGACCTTAGGGAATTCTTGCCAGCCATCACTTACGAAAATCCTTACACTCCACTTGCTCCGACAAACCTTTCACGTAGTTGTTTTTTTCAATAGTGCTATTCAAACAGACACTGGTTTCAACTTTTATAATTGCAACCGAAATTTTTCCAACCCTCGTGAACCATCTGCTAGAAGGCTTGAGAATCAAGTCTTTTGTGCATAACACCCCCTCTGAGTTTGTTATCTACAAATATGTCATCCACCAGGAGAAATAGAACTGTGCCAAAATTCTTAAAAATACACATATAACTAGGACAGCCAACGTCTTTTAAAATTGCAAATATACCTTCCAACAAAAAATTTTGAACTATGCCGACATTTACAAAATTACAAATCTACAAAAACATTACAAATTTATCCCAAATTTTTAAAGAATTCATAATTTAATCCTTAAAGGTCTAAAAATTATAAACTAAACACAGTTGAACTGATTTCAAAGAGCACTTCCTCAAAAAAAATAAGGGAAAACTAAGGTTGTTACAAGTGTAGAGTAGAGAAAAGCAAAGTAGAGTAGAGCAGAGTTGAGTAGAGTAGCATAAAGCATAGTAGAGTAAGGTTAAGCTAAGCTATATTAGGCTAAGCTAGGTTAGAGTAGAATAGAGTAGAGTAGAGTAGGGTAGAGTAGAGTAGGGTATAATAGAATAGAGGGGTAGAGTTGAGTAAGACTAGGAAAGGCTAGGCTAGAACATAATAGAGTAGAGTGGAGCAAGGTTTGGCTAAGCTAGGCTAGGGTAGAGTTTGGTAGAGTTGAGTAGAGTAGAGTAGAGTTATGTAGAGCTAGATTAAGTTAGGCTAAGCTAGGTTAGGCTAAGAAAGGCTAGGCTAGAGTAGAGTAGAGTAGAGCTCGATTAAGTTAGGCTTTGTTAAGCTAGGAAAGGCTTGAGTAGAGTAGAGTAGAGTAGAGCAGAGCAAAGTAGAGTAAGGAAGGGCATAGTAAAATAGAGTAGAGTAGAGAAGAGTAGAGATAATGTAGAGCAGAGTAGAGCAGAGTAGAGTAGAGTTAAGTAGAGTAGTGTAGAGTATAATATAGCTAGGTTAGGCTAAGTGAGGCTAAGTTAGTATAGATTAGAGTGGAGTAGGGTATAGAAAAGTAGAGTTTATTAGAGTAGAATAGAGTAGAGTAGAGTAGAGTAGGGCTAGGTTAGGCTGTGGTAAGAAAGGTTAGGTAAGATTAGGTTATAATAGAGTTGAGTAGAGTAGAGTTGAGTTAGGTTAGGTTAGGCTAGGCTAGGCTAAGTTAGCCTAAGCTAGGCAAGGTTGGGCTAGGCTTTGCTAAAGCAGAATAGACCAGAGCATAGTAGTGCGAATGAGTGTAGAGTAAAGAAGAGTAGAGTAGTATAGAGCAAAGCAGAGTAGAGTATAGAAGAGTAGAGCAAGATTAGTCTAGGTTAAGCTAGACTATGTTAGGCTAGGCTAGATACAAGAAGAGTAGAGTACAGCTAGTTAGAATAGGCTAGGCTTAGCCATAGTATAGTAGTGTAGAGTAGAGTAGAGTAGAGTAGAGCAGAGCAAAGTTGTGCCTAGTGGAGTAGAGCAGAATTGAACAAAGTTGAGTAGAGTAGAGTAGAGAAGAGTACATCAGAGCAAAGGAGAGCAGAGCTAGTAAGGCTAGGTGAGGATAGAGTGGAGTAGAGTACCATAGAGTAGAGCTTGGTTTGTCTAGTCTAAGATAGGCTAGGCTAAACAAGGCTAGAGTAGAGAAAAGTAGAGTAGAGTAGAGGTGAATTGGGTAGTGTAGAGTAGAGCAGAAAACACCAAAGGAAAATCAGAGTAGAGTAGAGTAGAGAAAAGTAATGCAGAGCAGAGTAGAGTAGAGAGAAGTAAAGTAGAGCAGAGTAGACTATAGTAGTGTAAAGAATAGTAGAGCTAGTTTAAGTTAAGTTATACTAGGTAAGTCTAAGCTAGGCAAGGCTAGAGTAGTGTAGAGTAGAGCAGAGTAGAGTAGCATAGAGTAGTGTAGAGTAGAGCAGAGTAGAGTAGCATAGAGTAGAGTAGAGTAAAGTAGAGCAAAGTAGAGTAGAGTAGAGTAGAGGAGAATAGAGTAGAATAGAGAGGAGTGGAGTATAGTAGAGTATAGTAGAGCTAGGTTAGTTAAGCTAGGCTAGGCAAGTCTTGGCTAGGTTATGTTAGGGTAGAGTAGAGTCATGTAGAGTAGAGTAGAGCTAGGTTAGGCTAGGCTAGGCTAGACTTGGCTAGAGTATAACAGAGTAGAGTAGAGTGGAGTAGAATTGAGTAGAGCTTGGTTAGGCTAGGTTATGCAAGGATAAGCTAAGGTTGGCAAGGAAAGAGTAGAGTATTATAGAGTATAATAGAGTGGAGTAGAGTAGAGCTAAGTTAAGCTAGGCTAGGCTAGAGTATAACAGAGTAGAGTAGACTATAGTAGAGTAGAGAAGAGTAGGGTAGAGTAGAGCAGAGTAGAGCAGAGCAAAGAAAAGCTTGGTAGAGATAGCTAGGTTAGGATAGGCTAGGTTAGGCAAAACTAGGCTAGGCTAGAGTAGAGTAATGTAAAGTAGAGTAGAGCTAGGTTAGGCAAAGCTAGGGTAGGCTAGGTAAGGCAAGGCTAGGATTAAGTATAATAATGAAGTGTTTAGTATATTAGAGTAGAGTAGAGCTTTGTTAGGCTAGGCTAGGCAAGGTTAGGCAAAACTAGGCTTGAGTAGAGTAGAGTAGAGTAGAGCAGAGCAAACTAGAGTAAAGTAGAGCAGAGCAGAGTGGAATAGAGTAAAGTAGAGAAGAGTAGAGTAGAGACATGTTTGGCTTATCTATAGTAGAATGGAGTATGGCAAGGTTTGGCTACCTATCATTGCTAGGACTGGATAGAGTGGCTACACTAGGCTAGAGTAAAGCAAAGTAGAGTAGAGAAGAGCATAGTAGAGTAGAGTAGAGCAGAGCAAAGTATAGTAGAGAAGAGTGGAGAAGAGTAGTGCATAATAGAGTGGAAAAGAGTAAAGTGGAGTAGAGCAGAGAAGAGTAGAGAAAGGTTTGGTTAAGTAAGGCTTTGTTGGGCTAGGTTAGGCTAAGTCATACTAGGTTAGAATATTATAGAGTAGAAGACAATAGAGTAGAGAAGAGTAAAGTAGAGTAGAGTAGAGTATAATAAAGTAAAGGAAAGCAAAATAGAGTGGAACAAAGAAAAGCAGAGTAAAGTAGAGCAGAGTAGAGTAGAGCTGAGTAGAGCAGAGAAGAGAAAAGTAGTGCAGTATAGAGTAGAGTAGAGCTAGGTTAGGCTAAGCTAGCTCAAGCCTAGGTAAGGTTAGAGTAAAGTATAGTAGAGTAAAGTAGAGCAGAGTAGAGTAGAGTAGTATGGAGTAGAGTATAATAGAATAAAGTAGAGTATAATAGAGTAGAGTAGAATATAATAGAGTTGAGTAGATTAGAATAGAGTATAGTAGAGTAGAGTAGGGTAGAATAGAGTAGTAGAGTATAATAGAGTAGAGTAGGATGGAGTAGAGTAGAGTAGAGTAGAGTAGAATAGAGTAGAGTAGAGTAGAGTTGAGTAGTGTTAGGTTAGGCCAGGCTAGAGTAGAGTAGAATAGTGTTAGGTTATGCTATGCTAGATTGAGCTAGGTTAGGCTAGAGTAGTGTAAAAGAGAGTAAAGACAAGTTTAGTAGAGCTAGGTTAGGTTTGGCCAGGCTAGGGTTGGTTTAGAGTAGAGTATAGTAGAAAATAGCTAGGCTAGGCTTGGCTAGGTTAGACTATAATAGAGCAGAGTATAATAAAGAAGAGCAGAGCAAAGCAGAGTAGAGTAGGGTAGAGGAAAGCTAGGTTCGGCTAGGCGAGGCTAGGCTAAACAAGGTTAAGCTAGAGTAGAGTAGAGAAGAGTAGAGTAGGGAAGTGTAGAGTAGAGTAGAGCTAGGTTAGGCTAGGCTCGACTAGGGCATGTTGTAGTAAAATAGAGTAGATTAGAGTAGAGTAAAGTAGAGTAGAGTAGATTAGAGTAGAGTAGAGTAAAGTAAAGTAGAGAAGAGTTTGGTTAGGCTAGACTTGGCTAGGCTAGGGTAGTAGGCTAGGCAAGGTAGGCTAAAGTATAGTAAAGTAGAGTGGAGTAGAGTAGAATAGAGTTGTGCAAGGTTAGGCTAGGCTAAAAAAGGCTAGAGGAGAGTAGAGTAGAGAAGAGTATAATAAAGTAGAGATGAGATAAATATAGTAGTGTAGAGTAGAATAGAGTATACTAGAGTAGGGTAGAGCTGAGCTAGATATGGCTAGGCTTAGCTAGAGTAGAGTAGAGTAGAACTTGAGTAGGCTAGAAGCTGGAGTAGAGTAGAGTAGAGTAGAGAAAAGTAGAGTAGAGCTAAGCTGAGCAAAATAAAGAAGAGTAGAGTAGAGCTGAGTAGAGCAAAGAAGAGCAGAGTAAAGATGAGTAGAGTTAAGTAGATTAGAGTAGAGTAGAATAGAGTGAATTATAGTAGTGTAGAGTTAGAATAAGCTAGGTTAGGATAACCTATTTTAGGCAAGGCTAGGATAGGTAAGGTTAGACTAGAGTGAGAAGAGTAGAGTGGAGTAGAGTAGAGTAGTGTAGAGTAGAGCAGAGTAGAGCTAGGTTAGGCTTGGGTAGGCTAAGTTTGGTTAGGCTAAGCTAAAGTAGAATAGAGTAGAATAGAGTAAAAGAGAGTAGAGAAGAGTGGAGTAGAGCTAGGTTAGGTTAGCCTGGGTGAGGCTTGGCTAGAGTAGAGTAGAGTTGAGTAGAGCAGAGTAAAGTAGAGTAGAGTAGAGCAGAGCAAATCAAACAGAAGCAGAGTAGAGCTATGTAGTGTAGAGTAGAGCAGAGCAGGGAAGAGCAAAGTAGAGAAGACCAAGAAGAAGAGGGACCAATAGAGGAAGAAGAAGAGGTAGTAGATTTTATAGTAGTAGTAGTTGAAGAAGAAGAAGAAGAAGATAAAGATGCAAAAGAATAGGAAGAAGATGATGAAGAAGAAGAAGAAGTAGAAGGAGGAGGAGGACAAGAAGAAGAATAAGAAGTAGAAGTGGAAGAAGAAGTGGAGGAGGAAGAAGTAGAAGAAGAAGAAGAAGTAGAAGTAGAAGAAGAAGAAAAAGAAGAAGAAGAATAAGAAGAAGAAGAAGAAGAAGAAGAAGAAGAAGAAGAAAGAGAAGAGGAAGAAGAAGAAGAAGAAGTAGAAAAAGTGGAAGAAGAAGAACAAAAAGATGAAAAGAAGTAGAAGAAGAACATGAAGAAGAAGAAGAAGAAGAACAACAACAAGAAGAATAGGAAGAAGAAGGAGAAGAAGGTGAAGAAGAAGAAGAAGAAGAACAAGAAGAAGGAAAAGAAGTAGAATGAAAAGTAAACGAAGATGACTGTGAAGAAGAAGAAGATGAAGAAGAAGTTGAAGAAGAAGAAGTTGAAGAAGAAGAAGAACATGATGTAGAAGACGAAAAGAAAGACGAATAAGAGGAAAAAGAAGAAGAAGAAGAAGTAGTAGAAGAAGAAGAAGTTGTAGTGGAAGTAAAAGAAGAAGAAGAAAAAGTAGAAGAGAAAGAAGGAGAAGAAAAAGAAGAAGAATAAGTAGTAAAAGAACAAGCAGTAGTAGTGGTAATAGCAGTAGTACTAGTTGTAGTAGTAGTAGTAGTAGTAGATGGAGAGGAACAAGAAAAAGAAGAAGAAGAAGAGGAAGAAGAAGAAGCAGAAGTATAAGAAGATGAAGAAGAAGAAGCAAAAGAAGAAGAAGAAGAAGAAGAAGAAGGAGAAGAAGAAGAAGTAGAATAATTAGTAGTAGTAGAAGAGCGAGAAGAGGAAGAAGAAGAAGAAGAAGAAGAAGAAGAGGAAGAAAATGATTAAGAAGATTAAGTAGAAGTAAAAGAAGAAGAGCAAGAAGAAGAGGGACCAGAAGAGGAAGAAGAAGAGGTAGTAGATTTTATAGTAGTAGTAGTTGAAGAAGAAGAAGAAGAAGAAGAACCAAAAGAGAAAGAAGAAGATAGAGATGCAAAAGAATAGGAAGAAGATGATGAAGAAGAAGAAGAAGCAGAAGGAGGAGGAGGCCAAGAAGAAGAAGAAGAAGTAGAAGTGGAAGAAGTGGATGAGGAAGAAGTAGAAGAAGGAGAAGAAGAAGAAGAAGTAGAAATAGAAAAAGAAGAAAGAGAAGAAGAAGAATAAGAAGAAGAAGATGGAGAAGAAGAAGAAGAAGAAGAAGAAAAAGAAGAGGAAGAAGAAGAAGAAGAAGAAGGAGAAGAAGAAAAAGAAGAAGAAGAAAAAGAAGAAGAAGAAGAAGAAAAGGAAGAAGAAGAGGAAGAAGAATAAGAATAAGAATAAGAAGAAGAAGAAGAGGAAGAGGAAGAAGAAGTATTGGTAGCAGTAGTAGTAGAAGAAGTAGAAGAGGAAGAAGCAGAAGAAGAAGAAGAAGAAGATAATGAAGAAGAAGATGAAGAAGATAATGAAGAAGAAGAAGAAGAAGAAGAAAAAGAAGAGGAAGAAGAAGAAGAAGAAGAAGAAAAAGGAGGAGAAGAAGAAAAAGAAGAAGAAGAAGAAGAAAAGGAAGAAGAAGAGGAAGAAGAATAAGAATAAGAAGGAGAAGAAGAAGAAGAAGAGGAAGAGGAAGAAGTAGTGGTAGTAGTAGTAGAAGAAGTAGAAGAGGAAGAAGCAGAAGAAGAAGAAGAAGAAGATAATGAAGAAGAAGACGAAGAAGATAATGAAGAAGAAGAAGAAGAAAAAGTAGAACGAGAAGTAGCATAAGAAGAAGAAGAAGTAGTAGTAGAAAAGAATAAGAAGAAGAAGAAGAAGTGGAAGAAGAAGATGATGATAAACAAAGAGGAGAGGAAGAAGTAGTAGAAGAAGAAGAAGATTTTGAAGTAGTAGTAGTAGATGTAGAAGAAAAAGAAAAACAAGAACAAATAGAAGAAGAAGTAAAAGAGGAAGAAGAAGAAGAAGTTGTAGTCGTTGTGGTAGTAGAAGAAGAAGAAGCAGAAGAAGAAGAAGAGGAAGAAGAAGAAGAAAAGGAAGAAGAAGAAGAGGAAGATGAAGAAGAAGTAAGTGAAGAAGAAGAAGAAGATGAAGAAGAAGATGATGAAGAAGAAGAATGAATAGAAGAAGAATAAGAAGAAATTGTAGAAGTAGAAGAAGAAGAAGAAGGAGAAGAAGAAGAAGGAGAAGTTGTAGAAGAAAAAGAAGAAGAAAGAGAAGAAGAAGAAGAAGAAGAGGAAGAAGAATAAGGAGTAGAAGAAGAAGTGGAAGAAGAAGAAAAAGAAGTAGTAGAAGAAAAGGAAGAAGAAGAAGAAGAAGAAGAAGACCAGCAACAATAAGAAGAATAGGAAAAAGAAGGACAAGAAGGTGAAGAAGAAAAAGAAAAAGTTGAAGAAGAAGAAGAAGAAGAAGAAGTAGTAGTAGAAGAAAAAGAAGAAGAAGAAGAAGAAGGGGAAGAAGAAGAAAAAGAAGAAGAAGCAGAAGAAGAAGAACCAGAAGAAGAAGAAGAAGAAGAAGAAGAAGAAGAATAAGAAGAAGAAGGAGAAAAGGAAGAAGAAGAAGAAGAATAAGAAGAAGAAGAAGAATAAGAAGAAGAAGGAGAAAAGGAAGAAGAAGAAGAAGAATAAGAAGAAGAAGATGATGATGAATAGGAAGAAGAAGAAGAAGAAGGTGAAGAAGAAGAAGAATAAGAGGGAGAAGAAACATAAGTAGAAGAAGAAGTAGAAGATGAATTTTAAGAAAAGGAAGAAGAATAAGAAGAAGTAGAAGAAGTAGAAGAAGAAGAAGAAAAAGAAGAAGAAGGAAAAGAACAATAAGAAGAAGAACAAAAAGATATTGAAGAAGAGCTAGAAGAAGAAGAAGAAAAAAAGAAAAAAAGGAAGGCGAAAAAGAATAAGAAGAAGAAGAAAAAGAAGAATAAAAATAATAATAATAATAACAATAATAATAATAATAATAATAATTATAATAATAATGATAATAATAATAATAACAATAATAATTATTATAATTATTATTATATGTAGAAGAAGAGAAAAAAGAAGATTAAGAAGAATAAGAAGAAGAAGAAGAAGAAGAAGAAGACGAAGAAGAAGTAGAAGAAGAAAAAAAAGAAAAAAAGAAGAAGAAAAAGAAGGAGAAGAAGAACAAAAAAAGAAACCTGAGGAGAAGAAAAAATAGAAGAAGTAGAAGAAGAACAGAAAGGGAATGAAGAAGGAGGACAAGAAGAAAAGGAAGAACAAGAAGTAGAATAAGAAGAAGTTGAAGTAGAAGAAGAAGAGGAAGAAGAAGAAGAAGAAGAAGAAGAGGAAGGAGAAGATGAAGAAGAAGAAGATCAAAAACAGGAGCAAGAAGAAGAAGAAGAAAAGAAGAAGAAGAACAAGAAGAAGCAGAAGAAAAATAAGAAGTAGAAAAGATGACGAAGAAGAACAAGAAGGAGAGGAAGTAGAAGAAATGGAAGAAGAAGAAGAAGAAGAAGAAGAAGAAGAAGAAGAAGTATAAGAAGAAGAAGAAGAATGAGAAGAAGAAGAAGAGAAAGATGAAGAAAAAGATGAAGAAGGAGTAGAAGAAGAAGAAGAAGAAGGAGTAGAAGTAGAAGAAGAAGATGATGAAGAAGAAGAAAGAGGAAGATGAAGAAGAAGAAGAAGAAGAAGAAAAACAAGAACATCGAGAACCAGAAGAAGAAGGAGAAAGGGAACAAGAAGAAGAAGAAGGAGAAAGAGAAGGAGAAGGAGAAGAAGAAGTTGAAGGAGAAGAAGAAGGACAGGAAGAAGAAGAAGGAGAAAGAGAAGACGAAAAAGTGCAATCATAAGAAGAAAAAGAAGAAGAGGAAGATGATGATGAGGAAGGAGAAGAAGACAAAGAAGAAGATGAAGAAGAAGAACAAGAAGTAGAAAAAGAAGAAGAAGAAGAAGAAGTAGAAGAAGAAGAAGAATAAGAAGAAGAAGAAGAAGAGGAAGAAGAAGAAGAAGAAGAAGAAACAAAAGAGGAAGAAGAGGGAGAAGAAGAAGAAGAAGAAGAAGAACAAGAACAAGAAGACGAAGAAGAAGATGAAGGGGAAGAACATGATGAAAATGAGAAAGAAGATGAAGAAGAAGACCAAGAATAAGAAGAACAAGAAGAAGAACAAGAAGAAGGAGAAGAGAAAGAAGAAGTTGAAAAATAAGACGAAGAAGAAGAAGAAGAAAAAGTAGGAGAAATAGAAGAGGAGGAAGACGAGGAGGAGGAGGAGGAGAAGGAGAAGAAGAAGAAGAAGAAGAAGAAAAATAAGAAGAGGAAGAAGAAGAAGAAGAGTAAGAGTAAGAAGAAGAAAAAGAAGTAATAGTAGTAGTAGTAGTAGAAGACGAAGAAGAAGAAGAAGAAGAAGAAGAAGATGAAGCAGAAGAAGTAGAAAAGGAAGAAGAAGTAGAAGCATAAGTGGAAGAGCAAGAAGAAGAAGGAGAAGGAGAAGAAGAAGAAGTAGAAGTAGAAGTAGAAGTAGTAGTAGAAGAAGAAGAAGAAGAAGAAGAAAATGAAGAAGAAGAAGAAGAAGAAAATGAAGAAGAAGAAGAAGAAGAAGAAAATGAAGAAGAAGAAGAATAAGATGATGAAGAAGAATAAAAAAAAAAGAAGAAGAAGACGAAGAAAAAGAAGAAGAGGAAAACAAAGTAGAATAAGGAGAAGAAGAAATAAAAGAAAAAGAAGAAGCAGAAGAAGAAGGAGATGAAGAAGTTTGGCAAGAAGAAGAGGAAAAAGAAGAAGAAGAAGTAAAAGAAGAAGAAGAACAAGTAGTAGAAGAAGATGTAGAAGAAGAAGAAAAAGAAGAAGAAGAAGGAGGAGAAGAAGAAGCAGAAGAGGAAGAAGAAGACAAAGATGAAGTAGAAGAAAAAAAAGAAGTATAAGAAGAAGGTCAAGAAAAAGAAGAAGAAGAAGAAGAAGAAGAAGACGAAGAAGAAGAAGAAGAAGTAGAAGAAGAAGAAGATGGAGAATAGGAAGAAAAAGAAGAAAAACAAGAAGAAGAAGGAGATGACAATGAAGAAGAAGAAGAAGAAGAATTAAAGAGGAGGTGGAAAAAGAAGAAGAGAAAGAAGAAAAAGAAGAAGAATTAGAATAAGAAGAAAAATAAGAAGAAGAAGAAACAAAGAAAAAGTTGAAGAAAGAGGAGTAGAAGAAGAAGAAGCAGAAGAAGGAGAAGAAGAAGAAGAAGAAGAAGAAGAAAAATAATAAGAAGAAGAAGAAGGATGCGAAGAAGAAAAAAGTGGAAGATGAAGCAAAAGAAGAAGAAGAAGAACAAGAAGAAGGAGAAGCAAAAGAAGAAGAAGGAGAAATAGTAGGGGAAGATGGAGAAGAAGAAGAAGGAGAAGGAGAAGATGAAGACACATGAGAAGGAGAAGAAGAAGAAGAA
>JAIUJO010001630.1:175000-177592 GCA_023846275.1 Vanilla planifolia | reverse complement strand
AAGAAGAAGAAGAGGCAGAAGAGAAGACAAGGAAGAAGAAAAGAAAGAAAAAGAAGAAGAGGAAGAAGAACAAGAAGAAGATGGAAAAGAAGAAGTAGAAGTAGAAGAAGAAGGACAGGAACAAGAAGAAGGAGAAGAAGAAGAAGAAGTGGAAGAAGAAGAAGAAGAAGAAGAAGAAGAGGAGGAGGAGGAAGTTGGAAAAGAAGAGGAAGAAAAAGAAGAACAAGAAGTAGAAGAAGAGGAAGAAGGAGAAGAAGAAGAAGAAGAAGAGGTGGAGGAGGTGGAAGAAGAATAAGAAGCAGAAGAAGAAGAAGAAGATGATGAACAATTAGTGGTAGAAGAAGAAGAAGAAGAAGAGGAAGAAGGAGAAGAGGTGGAAGAAGAAGATGAAGAAGAAGAAGAAGAGGAGGAGGAAGAAGAAGAAGTAGAGGAGGAGGAAAAAGAAGAAGAAGAAGAACACGAATAAGAAAATGAAGAAGACGAAGAAGTTGAGGAAAAAGAAGTCGAGGAGGAGGAACAAATGAAGAAAAACAAGGAGAAGAAGAAGAAGAAGAAGATGATGATGATGATGAAAAAGAAGTAGGAGTCAAAAAAAAGTAGGAGAAAAAAAGACAAGAAGAAGAAGAAGGAGAAGAAGAAGAAATAGAAGAAGTGAAAGAAAGAGAAGTAGAAGAATAAGAAGATGATATAGAAAAAGTGGAAGAAGAAGAAGAAGAAGAAGAAGAAGAAGAAGATTAAGACGAAGAAGAAGAAGAAGAAGAAGAAGAAGAAAAAGAGGAAGAAGAAGAAGTAGAAGAGGAGGAAGAGGAAGAAGAAGAAGAAGAGGAAGAAGAAGAAGAGGAAGGCGACGAAGAGGAAGAAGGAGAAGAAGAACAAAAAGAAGAAGTAGAAGAAGAAGAAGAAGAAGAAGTAGAAGAAGAAGAAGAAAAAGAAGAAGAAAGGAATGAAGAAGAAGAAAAAGAAGAAGACGAAGAAGAAGAAGAAGAACAAAAAGTGAAAGAAGAAGAGGAAGAAAAAAAAGAAGAGGAAGGAGAGGAAGAAGAAGAGGAAGAAGAAGGAGGAGGAGGAGGAGGAGGAGGAGGAGGATGAGGTGAAGAAGAAGAAGACAAAGAAGAAGAAATAGAAAAAGAAGAAGAGGAGGCCAAAGCAAAGGACAAAAAAAGAAGAAGAATAGGAAGAAGAAGAAGAAGGGGAGGAGGAAGAAGAAGAAAAAGAAGAAGAAGAAGAAGAAAAAGAAGAAGAAGAAGAAGAAAAAGGAGGAGGAGGAGAATAAGAAGAAGAAGAAGAAGAAGAAAAATGAGAAGGGGAAGAAGAAGAAGAACAAGAAAAAGAACAAGTATAAGAAGTAGAACAAGTAGAAGGAGAAGAAGAGGAAGAAGAATAAAAAGCAGAAGCAGAAGAAGAAGAAGTTGAAAAAAAGGAGAAGAAGGAAAAGAAGAAGAAGACGAACAAGAGGGAGAATAATTATAATAATAATAATAACAATAATAATAATAATAATAATAATAATAATAAGAGAGAGAAGGAGAAGGAGAAGGAGAACAAAAAGAAGAGAAGAAGGAGGAGGAGAAGAAGAGAAGAAGAAGAAGAAGAAGAGAAATAAGTAGAAGAAAAGGAAGAAGAGGAACTAGAAAAAGAAGAAGAGGTAGAAGAAGAAGAGGAAGAAGAAGAAGAAGATGAAGTAGAAGAAGAAGAAGAAGAAGAAGAAGGGGAAGAAGTATAAGAAGAAAAAGAAGAAGAAGAAGGACAAGAAGTTGAAGAAGAAGAACAAGAAGAAAAAAGAGGCGTTGGAAGAAGATGACATAAAAGAAGAAGCAAAAGAAGAAGGAGAAGAAGAAGAAGAAGAACAAGAAGAAGAAAAAGTGGAAGAAAGAGAAGGAGATGAAGAAGAAGAGGAGGAGGGAGAAGAAGAAGAAGAAAAGTGGAAGGAGAAAAGTAAAATAAGAAGAAGCAAAAGAAGTAGTAGTAGTAGAAGAAGAAGAAAAAGAAGAAGAAGAAGAAGGAGAAGAAGTAGAAGAAGAAAAATAAGAAGTAAAAGAAGTAGAAAAAAAAAGAAGAGGAGGAGGAGGAGGAAAAAGAAGAAGAAGAGGAAAAGAAGATGAAGAAGATGAAGTAGAAAGAGAAGAAGTAGAAGTAGAAGAAGAAGAAGAAGAAGAAGAAAAAGAAGTAGAATAAGAAGAAGGAGAAGTTGAAGAAGAATAAATAGAATAAGAAGAAGAGGAAAAGTACAAGAAGTAGGAGGAGGAGGAGAAGAAAAAGAAGAAGAAGAAGAAGAAGAAGAAGGGGAAGGGTTGGAAGAATGAGAGGAAGAAGAAGAACAAGAAGAAAAAGAGAAAGAAGTGGAAGAAGAGGAAGAAGAAGATGAGAAAGAAGAAAAAGAAGAAGAATAAGAAGAAGTAGAAGAGGTAGAAAAAGAAGGCGAAGGAGGAGGAGGGTGGGAAGTAGTACAAGAAGAAGAAGTAGAAGAGGAAGGAAAAGAATTATAAGGAGAACAAAAAGAAGAAGAAGAACAAGTGGAAGTAGTACAAGAAGAAGAGGAGGAGGGGGAGGAAGTAGAAGAGGACGAGAAAATAGAAGAAGAAGAGTAAGAAG
>JAIUJO010001630.1:155000-167500 GCA_023846275.1 Vanilla planifolia | reverse complement strand
AGAAGTAGAAACAGAAGATGTAGAAGAAGAACAAGGAGGAGAAGATGAAGAAGGAGATTAAATAAGAGAAAATGTGGAAGTGGAAGTAGATGAAGAAGAAGTAGAGGAAGAAAAGAAGAAGAAGAAGAAGAAGAAGCAGTAAGAAAAAGAAGAAGAAGAAGAAGAAGAAGAAGAAAACAAAGCAAGAAGGAGAAGAAGAAGAAGAAGAGAAGAGAGGAAGAAGATGAAGCAAAAGAAAACGAAGAAGAAGAAGAAGAAAAAGAAGAAAGGAAGAAGAAGAAGAAGAAGAAGAAGAAGAAGAAGAAGGTGAAGCAAAAGAAATAGATGTAGAAGGATAAGAATAAGAATAAGAAGAAGAAGAAGATGATAATGGTTAAGAGGAAGAAGAAGAAAAAGAAGAAGAAGAAGAAGCCATAGTTGTAGCTGAAGAAGAAGAAGAAGATGAAGAAGATAAAGAAGAAAAAGAAGAAAGAGAAGAAGAAGAAGAATAAGGAGAGGAAGAAGTAGAAGGAGAAGAAGAAAATGAAAAGAAGATGGAGAAGATGATGAAGAAGAAGAAGAAGTAGAAGAAGAAGGAGAAGAAGAAGAAGGAGGAGAAGAAGAAGAAGAAGCAGAAGAAGATGAAGAATTATAAACAGAAAAAGGAGTAGAAGAAGAAGAAGAGGAAGAAGGAGAAGAAGATGAGGAAGAAAGAGAAGAAGATGAAGAGGAAGGAGAAGTAGAAGAAGAAT
Organism: Vanilla planifolia; assembly: GCA_023846275.1. Taxonomy (NCBI): domain Eukaryota; kingdom Viridiplantae; phylum Streptophyta; class Magnoliopsida; order Asparagales; family Orchidaceae; genus Vanilla; species Vanilla planifolia. The sequence goes on along the minus strand of JAIUJO010001630.1, from coordinate 166,769 downwards.
AAGAAAAAGAAGAAGAAGAAGAAGAAGAAAGATAATAAGAAGAAGGAGAAGAAGAAGAAAAAGAAGAAGATGAAGAAGGAAAAGAAGAAGAAAAGGATGTGGAATAAGAGGAATTTGCAGAAGTAGATGTTGAAGGAGAAGAAGAAAAAGAGGAAGAGGAGGTGGAAGAAGAAGAAGAAGAAGAAAAAGACAAAGAAGAAGAAGAAGAAGAAGAATTGGAAGAAGAAGAAGAAGAAGAAGAGGAGGAAGAATAAGAAAAAGAAGTTGAAGAGGACAAAGAAGAAGAAGAAGAAGAAAAAGAAGAGGACAAAGAAGAAGGGGAAGAAAAAGAACAAGAGAAAGGTTATGAAGAAGAAGAAGAAGAAGAAGATTAAGAAAGAGGAGGAGGAGAAGAAGAAGAAGTTGAAGAGGAAGAAGAAGGAGCAGATAAAGAAGAAAAGAAGAAGAAAAGGAAAACGGATAAGAAGAAGAAGTAACAGTTGTAGAAGAAGAAGAGGAAGAAAGAGAAGAAGACAAAGATGAAGAAGAAGAAGATGAAGAAAAGAAGATAATAATAATAATAAGAAGAAGAAGACGAAGAAGAACGATAAGAAGAAGAAGATGAAGAAGAAGAAGAGTAATGATAATAATAATAATAATAAGAAGAAGAAGGTGAGGAAGAAGAAGAAGGAGAAGAAGAAGACGAAGAACAGGAAGAAGAAGAAGAAGAAGAAGGACAAGAAGAATAAGAAGAAAAAGAATAATAGTAGTAATAATAAAAATAATAATATAGCAAAAATAATAACAAGAAGAAGAAGACGGAAAGGAACAAGAAGAAGAATGTGAAGAAGTGATAGAAGAAGAAGAAGACGGAGAAGAACAAGTAGAGGAAAAAGTAGAAAAGCAAAAAGTAGAAGAACAAAAGAAAATAAAGAGAAGGAGAAGGAGGAGAAGAAGAAGAAGAAGAAGAAGGGGAAGGAGAAGAAGGACAGGAAGAAGAAGGAGGAGAAGAGCACGAGGAAGAAAAAGCAAGAGAAGAAGAAGATGGAGAAGGAGAAGAAGAAGTAGAAGAAAAGGAAGAAGAAGAAGAAGAGGAGGAACAGGAAGGGAAAGAAGACAAGTAGGAGAAAAAGAAGATGAACATGAAGTAATTGATGAAGAAGAAGAGGAAGAAGGTGAAGAAGAAAAATTAGACGATGATGGTGAAGAAGAAGATGAAGAAAAGGTAGATGGAGAAAAAGTAGAAGAAGAACAAGTAGGAGAAGATGAAGAAGTAGATCAAGTAAGAGAAGGAGAAGAAGATGAAGAAGCAAAAAGAATAAGTAGAAGAGGAAGAAAAGAAGAAGTAGATGGTGAAGAAGAAGAAGAAGAGGAAGAAGAAAGAACTAGAAAAAGAAGAAGAAGAAGAAGAAGAAGAAGAAGGAAGAAGAAGAAGAAGAAGAAGAAAAAGAAGAAGAAGAAGGAGAAGAAGAAGGAGAAGAAGAAAGAGAAGAAGAAGAAGATGGAGAAGAAGAAGGAGAAGAAGAAGAAGAAGAAAAGGAAGAAGTATAAACAGAAGAAGCAGAAATAGAAGAACAAGAACAAGAAGAAGATGAAGATGAAGGAGAAGAAGAAGAAAATGAAGGAGGAGTAGAAGAAGAGGAAGAAGGAGAAGAAGAAGATAAGGAAGGAAAAGAAGAAGAAGAAGGAGAAGAAGAAGAGGAAGAAGAAAAGTAGAAGAAGAAGAAGAAGAAGGAGAATAAGAAGAAGAAGAAGGAGAAGAAGAAGCAAAAGAAGAAGAAGAAGAAGAAGGTGAAGAGGAAAAAAAGGATGTGGAATAAGAAGAATTTTAGAATTAGATGTTGAAGAAATTGAAGAAAAGGAAGAAGAAGAAGAGGAAGAAGGAGAAGAAGAAGAAGAAAAAGAATAACAAGACAAAGAAGAAGAAGAAGAGGAAGAAAAAGAAGAAGCGGAGGAACAGGAACGGAAAGAAGAGAAGTAGGAGAAAAAGAAGATGAAGATGAAGTAGTTGATGAAAAACAAGAACAAGAAGAAGAAGTAGGTGAAGAAGAAGAAGTAAGTGAAGAAGAAAAATTAAATGAAGAAGAAGAAGAAGACGATGATGATAGTGAAGAACCAGATGAAGAAGAAGATGTAGATGGAGAAAAAGTAGAAGGACAACAAGTAGGAGAAGATGAAGAAGGAGAACAAGTAAGAGAAGAAGAGGAAGACGAAGAAGGAAAAAAATAAGTAGAAGAGGAAGAAAAGAAGAAGAAGCAGATGGGGAAGAAGAAGGAGAAGAGGAAGAAGATGGAAGTAGAAGAAGAAGAAGAAGAAGAAGAAGAATAAGAAGAAGAAGAAGAAGAAGAAGAAGAAGAAAAAGAAGAAGAAGAAGAAGAAGAAGAATAAGGTGAAGAAGAAGAAAAAGATGAGTGAGAAGAAAGAAGTAGAAGAAGAAGAAGAGGAAGAAGAAGGAGATGATGGAGAATAAGCAGTAGTAGAAGGAGAAGAAGAAGAAGAAGAAGAAGAAGATGGAGAAGAAGATGAAGGAGAAGAAAAAAGATTGAAGAAGAAGGAGAAGATGATGGAAATGAAGAAGAAGGAGAAGGAGAAGAAGAACTAGAAGAAGAAGGGGAAGAAGAAGAAAAAAAATAAATAAGAAGAAGAAGGTGTAGAGGTAGAAGAAGAGCAAGTAGAAGAAGATGAAGAAGGAGAAGAAGTAGGAGAAGAAGAAAAAGTAGAACCAAAAAAAGAAGGAGAAGATTAAGAAGAAAAAGTTAGACAAGAAGAAGAAGAAGAAAAAGAAGAAGGAAGAAGAATAAGAACTAGAAGTAGAACAAAAAGAATAGGAGGAAGAGAAACCAGTTGAAGAAGATGTAGAAGAAGAAGAAGAAGAAGAAGAAAAAGAAGAATATGAAGAAAAAGAAGAAGAAGAATATGAAAAACAAGAAGAAGTAGTAGTAGAAGAAGAAGAAGAAGAAGAAGAAGAACAAGAAGAAGAAGCCCAAGAAGAAGAAGAAGGAGAGCAAGAACAAGAAGGAGGAGGAGAGAAGAAGAAGAAAAAGAAGGAGAAGAAGAAGAGGAAGAAGAAGGTGAAGAAAAAGAAGAAGTAGAAGGAGAAGAACAAGAAGAAGAAGGAGGAGTGGAAGAAGAAGGAGAAGAAGGAGAAGGATAAAGAGAAGAAGAAGAAGAAGATGAGAACTAAATAGGAGAAAAGCAATAAGAAAAAGAAGATGAAGAGGAAGAAGAAGGAGAAGAAGAAGAATAAAGATAAGTAAAAGAAGAGAAGAAGGGGAGGAAAAAAGAGGAAGAAGAGAAGGAGAAGAAGAAGGAGAAAATGGAGAAGCAGAAAAAGAAGATGAAAAAGAAGGAGAAGAAGAAGTAAAATAAGAAGAAGAAGGAGAAGATTATGAAGAAAGCAAAGAAGAAGGAGAGGAAGAAGATGGAGAGGAAGAAGAAGAAGAAGAAGAAGGAGAAGAAGAAAGAGAGGAGGAAGGTAAAAGAGAAGAAGAAGAAGAAGAAGAAGAGAAGAAGAAGGAGAAGAAAAATGGAAGAAGAAGAACAAGAACAAGAAGAAGGACAAGAAGAAGAAGAAGGAAAACAAAGAAGAAGAAGTAGAAGAAGAAAAAGAAGAATGAGAGTAAGAAGAAGAAGGTTGAGATGTTAGAGAAAAAGAAGAAGATGAAGAAGAACATGGAAAAGAAGATTAAGAAGAATTAAAAGTAGAAGAAGAAGAAGATGATGATGATGATGAAGTAGAAGAAGAACAAGAAGAATAGAAGGAAGAGAAACAAGTTGAAAAAGAAGTAGACGAAGAAGAAAAAGAAGAACATGAACAAGAAGAAGAAGAAAAAGAAGAAGAAAAATAAGAAAAACAAGAAGAAGAAGTAGAAGAAGAAGAAGAAGAAGAAGAAAGAAGAAGAAGCACAAGAGGAAGAAGAAGAAGAAGAAGGAGGAGGAGAGAAGAAGAAGAAGAAGAAGAAGAAGAAGGAGGAGAAGAAGAAGAAGAAGAAGAAGAAATGAAGAAGAACAAGGTGAAGAAAAAGAAGAATTAGAAGATGAAGAACAAGAAGAAGAAAAAGGATGAGTGGAAGTAGAAGGAGAAGAAGGAGAAGGATAAAGAGAAGAAGATGGAGAAGAAGAAGATGAGAAATAAGTAGGAAAAAAAGAATAAGAAAAAAAAGATGAAGAGGAAGGAGTACAGAAAGAATAAAGAGATGTAGAAGAAGGGAAGATGGGGAAGAAAAAAAAAGGAAGAAGTGGAAGGAGAAGAAGAAGAAGAAGAAAATAGAGAAGCAGAAGAAGAAGATGAAAAAGAAGGAGAAAAAGAAGTAGAAGAAGAAGAAGGAGAAGAAAAAGAAGAAGAAGAAGGAAGAGAAGAAGAAGAAGATGAAGAAGGAGGACAAGAAGAAGAAGAACAACAAGAAGAAGAAGATGGAGAAGAAGAAAAAGAAGAAAATGATGAAGAGAAAGGAGAACCAGAAGAAATAGAAGAAGGAGAAGAAGATGAAAAAGAAAAGAAGCAGAAGAAGAAGATGAAGATGGTGAAGAAGGAGAAGATGAAGAAGTAGAAGGAGGAAAATGAGACGAGGAAGAAGAAGAAAAAGAAGAAGAAGAAGGACAATGGGAAGTGGGGAAAGAAGAAGAAGGCGAAGGAGAAGGTCAAAAAAAAGAAGGGGAAGAAGAAGAAGAAGAAGGAGGAGGAGGAGGAGGAGGGGAAGAAGAAGAACTAGCTGTAGAAGAAGAAGGAGAAAAAGAAGAACAAAAGAAGCATAGAATGAAGAAGAAGAAGAACAAGAGAAGAACATGAAGAAGATGAAATCGAACAAGGAGAAGAAGAATGAGAAGAAGAAGAAGAAAAAGAAGAAGGAGAAGAAGAACATGAAGAAGAAGGAAATGAGGAGCAGGAAGAAGAAGAAGAAGAAGAAAGAGGAGGAGGAGAAGAAGGAGAAGAAGAGAAAGAAAAGGAAGAAGAAAGTGAAAAAGAAGAAGAAAAGAAGAGGAAGAAGGATAAGAAGATGAAGAAGAGAAGAAGAAGAAAAAGATGGAGAAAATTAAGAAGAGGAAGAAGAAGAAGAAAAAGATAAAAATTAAGATGAAGAAGAATAATAAGTAGAAGAAAGGGGAGAAAAATATGAAGAAGAAGAAGAAGAAGATGAAGAAGGAGGAGGAGAAGAAGAAGAAGAAGAAGTAGAAGAAGAAGGAGAAGAAGAAGAATGAGGAGAACAAGAAGAAATTTAAGAAGTAGAAGAATATGAAGAAAAAGAAAAGAAGAACAAGAAGAAGACAAGGAAAGAAATTATGAAGAAGTAGAAGAAGAAAATGAAGTAGAAGAAGAAGGAGGAGAAGAAGAAGACAAAGTAGGAGAAGAATAAGAAGGCTGAGAAGGAGAAGAAAAAGAAGAAGGAAAAGAATGAGAAGCAGAAGAAGAAGAAAAAAATGTGAAGAAGAAGAAGATGAAGAAGAAGATGGAGAAGAGGAAGAAGAAAAAGAAGAAGGAGAAGAAGAACACGAAAAAGAAGGAGAAGAAGTGGAGGAAGAAGAAGAAGAAGGAGAAGAAGAAAAAGAAGATGGAGAAGAAGAAGAAGAGGAAGAAGAGCTAGTAGAAAGAGAAGAAAAAGAATCAAAAGATGAATATGAAGAAGAAGATGTTGAAGAAGAATAAGAAGATGATGAAGAGGAAGCAAAAGTAGATGAAAGGGAATTCGAAGAGGAATAAGAAGAAGAAGAAGGAGAATAGGAAGAAGAAGAAGAACAAGTGGAAAAAAAGAAAGAAGTAGAAGAAGAAGAAGAAGAAGGCGATGAAGAAGTGGATGAGGAAGGTGAAGAAGAAGAAGAAGAAGAAGAAGAAGAAGAAGTAGAAGTAAAAGTAGGAGAAGAAGAAAAAGAAGAAGAAGAAGAAGAGGAAGAAGAAGAAGAATGATAAGAAGAAGAAGAAGAAGAAGTAGGAGAAGAAGAAGAGGAAAAAGAAGAAGTAAAAAAAGAAGAAATACAAGAAGAAGAAGAAAAAGATGAAGATGTAGTAGTAGTAGTAGTAGAAGAAGAAGAAGAAGAAGAAGAAGAAGAAGAGGAGGAGGAAGAGAAAGAAGGAGAAGAAGAAGACAATAGAGAAGAAGAGGAGAAGAAGATTAGGAAGAAGAAAAAATAGAAGAAGAAGAAAATGAAGAAGAAGAAGGAGAAGAAGAGGTAGAAGAAGAAGAAGAAGAAGAAGAAGAAGAAGAAGAAGAAGAAGAAGCAAAAGAAGAAAAATAAGAAGTAGAAGAAGGGGAATAATAATAGTAACAACAATGAGGATATGAAGAAGAAGAAGAAGAAGAATGATAAGAAGAACAAGAAGTAAATGAAGGAGAGAAGAAGAAGAAGAAAAAAAAGAAGAAAAAGAGAAGAATAAGTAGAAGAAGAAGTTTAAGAAGAAGAAGAAGAAGGAGATGAACAAGAGAAGAAGTAGAAGAAGAAGAAGGAGAGGAAGGAGAATATGAAATACAAGAAAAAGTAGATGGTGAAGAAGACGAAGAGGAAGAAGTAGAAGAAGAAGGAGATGATGATGATGATAATGATGAAGGCAATGAAGAATTAGAAGAAGAAGAAGAAGATGATGATGATGATGATGATGATGATGAAGAAGAAGAAGAAGAAGAAGTCAAAGAAGAAGAAGAAGAAGAAGAAGAAGAAGAAGAAGAAGAGGAAGAAGAAGAAGAAGAAGAAGAAAGAGATGAAGAACAAAAAGATGAAGAAGAAGGAGAAGGACAAAAAAGAGAAGAAGGAGAAGAAATTGAAGGAGAAATAGGAGGAGAAGAAGAAGTATGAGAAGAAGAAGAAGAAGAAGAAGAAGAAAAAGAATAAGAAGAATAAGAGCAGGAAGAAGTAGTAGAAAAATAAGATGAAGAAGTGGAAAAAGAACAAGAAGAGGAAGAAAATAGAAGAAGAAGAAGATGATGATGATGATGATGAAATGGAAGAAGAAAAGAAGAAGAAAAAGAGAAAGAAGAATAATAAGGAGAAGAAGAAGGAGAAGAAGGAGAAGAAGATGGAGGAGGACAATAAGAAGAAGAAAAAGGAGAACAAGAGGATGAAGAAGAAGAAGAAGAAGAAGGAGAAGAGCAAGATGAAGATGACAAAGAAGAAGAGGAGGAAGAAGGTGCAGAGGAAGAACAAGAAGAGAATGAAGAAGAAGTAGAAGTAGAAGGAAGTAGAGAATAAGAAGAAATAGAAGAAGGTGAAGAAAATGGTGAAGAAGAAGAAGAAGGAGAAGAAAAGGAAGGAGAAGAAGAAGAAGGCAAAGAAGAAGAAAAACAAGAAGAAGATGATGAATAAGAAGAAGGTGAAGAAGAAGAAGAAGAAGAATAAAAGAATGAAGGAGATGGAGAAGAAGAAGACAAAGAAGAAAGAGAAGAAGAAGAAGAAGGGGAAGAAGAAGAATAAGAAGAAGAAGAAGAAAAAGAAGATGAAGGTGTAGAAGATGAAGAGGAACAAGAAGAAGGAGAACAATAAGAAGAAGAAGAATAAGAAGAAGAAGAGTAGTAGAAGAAGAAGAAGAGGAAGAAGCAAGAGGAGAACAAGAAGAAGAAGAGGAAGAAGTAGGAGGAAATTAAGAAGAAGAGGAAGAAGAAGAAGAAGAAGAAGAAGAAGAAGGGAAAGTAGATGAAGGAGAAGAAGAAGAAGAAGGAGAAGACGAAGAAGAAGGAGGAGAAGAAGAAGAAGAAGAAGAAGAAGAAGAAGAATAAGGGGAAGAAGAACAAGGAGAAGAAGATGGAGAAGAAGAAGAAGAAGATGGAGAAGAAGAAGAAGAAGAATTAGAAGAAGAAGAAGAAGAAGAAAAAGTAGAATGAGAAGAAGATGAAGAAAGAGAAGAAATGTTGAAGAAGAAGAAAAAGAAGAAGGAGAAGCAGAAGAAGACGAAAAAGAAGAAGGAGAAGAAGAAGAACAATAATAAGAAGATTGAGAAGAAGAAGAAGAAGAAGAAGAAGGATAAGAAGAAGGAGAAGAGGAAAGAGAAGAAGAAGATATAATGGATGAAGAAGGAAAAGAAGATGAAGAAGGAGGAGAAGGAGAAGAAGTGTAGTCAGAAAAGAAAATGAAAAAGAAGATGGAGAAGAAGAAGAAGAAAAAGATGAAGAAGAAGGAGGAGAAGCAGAATAAAATGAAGGAGAAAGAGAAGAAGAAGAAGAATAGAAGAAGAAAACGAAGAAGAAGAAGAAGATGATGAAGAAAAAGAAGAAGGTGAAGATCAAATGGAAGAAGAACAAGAAGGAGAAAAGGAAGAAGAAGAGGAAGAAGGAGAAGAAGAAGAACAACAAGAAGATGCAAAAGAAGTAGAAGATGTAGGAAAAGACAGAGAAGAAGAAGAACAAGAAGAAGAAGAAGAATAATAATAAGAAGAAGAAGAAAAATAAGAATATCGAAGAAGAAGATGAAGTAGAAGAAGAAGAAGAAGAAGAAGAAGAAGAAGAAGAAGAAGGAGAAGAAGAAGAAGAAGAAGAGGAAGAAGAAGATGAAGAAGAAGAAGAAGAAGAAGTAAAAGAAGAAGAAGAAGAACAAGAAGAAGAAGAAGAAAAAGAAGAAGTTGAAGAAGAAGAAGAAGAAGAAGAAGAAAACGAAGATGAAGACAAAGAAGCGGAGGAAGAAGATGAAGAAATAGAAGAAGAAGATGAAGAAGAAGAAGAAGATGAAGAAGAAAAAGAAGTAGTAGTAGTTGTATTAGAAGAAGAAGAAGAAGTAGAAGAAGAAGAAGAAGAAGAAGAAGAAGTAGAGGAATAAGAAGATGATGATGATGAAGTTGATGAAGAAGAAGTAACAGAAGAAGAAGATGATGAAGGAGAAGGACAAGAGGAAGAAGAAAAAGAAGAAGAAGAATGAGAAGAATAAGAGCACGAAGAACTAGGAGAAAAATAAGAAGTGGAATAAGAACAAGGAGAAGTGGAAGAGGAAGAAGAAGATGAAGAAGATGATGATGAAGTAGAAGAAGAAGAATAATTAGAAGAAGAAGAAGAAGAAGAAGAAGGAAGAGTAGATGAAGAAGAGTAAGAAGAATAAGAAGAAGAAGAAGAAGAAGAAGAAGAAGAAAAAGAAGAAGAAGGGGAAGATTAAGGAGGAGAAGAAAAGAAGAAGAAGGAGATGAAGAAGAAAAAGAAAAAGAAGAAGAATAAGAAGGAGAATAGGAAGTAGAAGAAGATAAAGAAGAAGGAGAAGGAGGAGGAGGAGGAGGAGAAAAAGAAGAAGAGGAAGGTTAAGGAGGAGAAGAAGAAGTGGCAGAAGAAGAAGAAGAAGAAGAAGAAGAAGAGTAGGATGAAGATGAAAAAGAAGAAGAAGAGGGAAAAGGAGTGGGTGAAGAAGAAGAAGAGAAAGAGAAGTGGAAGAGGAAGAAGAAGATGGAGAAGGAGGTGAAGAAGAAGAAAGAGAAGAAGAACAAGGAGGAGGAGAACAAAGAGAAGTAGAAGAAGGTGAAGACGTTGAAGAAGAAGAAGTAGAATAAAACAAAAAAGAATAAAAAGAAGGAGAAGAAGATAAAGAAGAAAAAGGAGGAGAAGAAGAAAAATGAGGAGTAGAAGAAGAAGAAGAAGAAGAAGAAGAAGGAGAAGGAGAAGAAGAAGACGAGGAAGAAAGAAAAGAAAAAGAAGAAGAGGAAGAAGAAAAAGAAGAAGAAGAAGAAAAAGAGAAAGAATAAGAAGAAGAAGAAGAAGAAGAAAAAGAAGAAGGTGAAGAAGGAGAAGATGAAGAAGAAGAAGAAGGACAAGAAGAAGAAGTAGCAGAAGAAGAAGTGAGAGAAGGAGGAGGAGAAGAAGAAGAAGATGAAGAGGGAGAAGAAGAAGAAGAACGAGCAGTAGTAGTAGAAGACGAAGAAGGAGGAGAAGAAGAAGATGAAGAAGAATAAGGAGAACGTTAAGAATGAGAAGTAGTAGAAGGAGAAGAAGAAGAAGAAGAAGTGCAAGATGAAGATGAAGAAGAAGAAGAGGAGGAAGGAGGAGTTGACAAAAAGGACGAAAGAGAAGGAGAAGGCGGAGAAGAAGAAGAAGAAGAAGATGGAAGAGGAGAAACTGAAGAAATAGAAGAAGGACAAGAAGATGAAGAAGAAGAAGGAGAAGAAAAGGAAGGAGAAGAAGAAAGAGAAGAAGAAGAAGAAAAGAAAAAAAAGGAGGAGGAGAAGAAGAATAAGAAGTATGAGAAGAAGAAGAAGAAGGAGAAAAAGATAAAGAAGATGAAGAAAGAAAAGAAGAAGAAGAAGGGGAAGAAGAAGAATAAGAAGAAGAAGAAGAAGGTGAAGAAGATGAAGAAGAAGAGGAAGAAGAAGGACAAGAAGAACAAGAAGAAGAAGAAGTAGAAATAGAAGAAAAAGAGGGGAAAGGGGAGGAGGAGAAGAGCAAGAAAAAGATCAAGGAGAAAAAGAAGAAGAAGAAGAACGAGGAAAAGAAGAAGGAGAAGAAGAATCACAAGAAGAAGAACGAGAAGAAGAAGAAGACGAAGAAGAAGAAAAAGAAGGAGAAGAAGAAAAAAGGGAAGAAGAAGGAGCAGGAGAAGAAGAAGAAGAAAGAAAAGAAGAATAAGTAGAAGAATAAGGAGAAGAAGAAGAAAGAGAAGATGAAGGCGTAGAAGAAAATAGAGGAGAAGAAGAGGAGAAAGATGGAGGAGAAGAAGAGGAAGTGGATAAAGGAGGAGGAGAAGAAGAAATATATAAGATGATTGAGAAGAAAAAAAGAAGAAGAGGAAGGAGGGTAAGAAGAAGGAGAACGAGAAGGAGAAGAAGAAGAAATAGTTGATGAAGTTGGAAAACAAGAAGGAGAAGAAGAGTATAAGGAGAAGAAAATGAAAAAAAAATTAAGAAGAAGAAGAAGAAGGGGAAGAAGAAGAAGAAAGAGAAGAAGTAGAAGAAGAGCGATAAGAAGGATAATAAGAAGCAGAAGGAGAAGAAGAAGAAGAAGAAGGAGAAGAAGTAGAGAAGAAGAAGAAGAAGAAGAAAAAGAAGAAGAAAATTATGAAGAAGAAGAAGAAGAAGAGGAAGAAGAAGAAAAAGAAAAGAAGAAGATGATGATGATGATGAAGAAGAAGAAGATATTGATGATGAAGGAGAAAAAGAGTTTCGAAGAAGGAGGAGAAGAAGAAGTAGAATAAGAAGAAGAAGGGGAGAAGAGAAGAAGAAGAAGAAGAAGAAGAAGAAGAAGAAGACAAAGGCGATGAAGAAAAAGAAGAAGAAGAAAAAGGAGAGGAAGAAGAAGAAGGAGAAGAAGGAGAAGAAGAATAAACAGAAGAAGAAGATAGACGAGAAGAAGAAGAAGAAGAAGGAGAATAACAACAAATAGAAGAAGGGGAAGAATATGAAGAAGTCGAAGGAGAAGAAAAAGAAGAACAAGAAGAATGAGAAAAAGAAGAAGAAGTGGAAGAAGAAAAAAGAGAAGAAAAAGAATGAGAAGAAGAAGAAGAAGAAGTAGATGAAGAAAGGAAAGAAGAAGAAGGGAAAAAAGTATTAGAAGAAGAAGAAAAAAGAAGAAAGAAGAAGAAGAAGAAGATGAAGGAGACGATGAACAAGAAGAGATGTATGAGAAATAGGAGAAGAAGAACAAGTAGAGGAAGATGAGGTAGAAGGAGAAGAAGAAGAAGAAGAAGAAGGAGATGACGAAGAAGAAGAGGAAGAAGAAGAAGAAGAAGAAGAAGAAGGGGAGGAAGAAGAAGAGGAAGAAGAAGAAGAACGAGATGAAGAAGAAGAAGGAGAAGAAGAAGAAGAAAAAGAAGATGACGAACGAGAAGAAGAAGGAGAAGAAAAAGGAAAAAAAGAAGAAAAAGAAGAGGAAGAAGGAGAAGAAGATGAAGAAGAAAAGA
>JAIUJO010001630.1:147500-150000 GCA_023846275.1 Vanilla planifolia | reverse complement strand
TGAAGAAGAAGAAGAAGAGTAAGGAGAAGAAGAATGAGAATGAGAAGAAAAAAGAGAGGAAGAAGGAAAAGAAGAAGAAGAAGTAGTAGAAGAAGAAGAAGAAGAAGGAGAAGAAAAAGAAGAAGGAGAAGATGAAGAAGAAGAGGAAGAAGTTGAGTAAGGAGAAGTAGAAGAGGAAGGAGAAGAAAGTGTAAGAGAAGAAGAAGAAGAAGAAGAAGAAGGAGAAGAAGAAGAAGAGGAAGAAGAAGAAGAAGAAGATGGAGGAAGAGGAAGAGAGTAAGAAAAAAATAAAGGAAGGAGAAGTTGATGATGAAGAAGAAGGAGAAGAAGAAGGAGAAGAAGATGAACAAGAAGAAAAAAACTAAAGAAGAAGAGGAAGAAGAAGATGATGATGAAGAAGAAGAAGAAGAAAAAGTAGAAGAAAAAGAAGAAAAAGAAGTTGAAGAAGAACAAGGAGAAGAAGTAGTAGGAGTAGAAGTAGAAGAAGAAGAGGGAGGAGGAGAAGAAGAAGAAGAAGAAGAAGTAGAAGAAGAAAAAGAAGATGATGATGAATAAGAAGAAGCGAAGAAAAAGTAGGAGAAGAAGAATTAGAAGAAGAAGAAGAAGAAGATTATATGAAGAACAAAAAGAAGAAGAAGAAGCAAAAAGCAAAGAATAAGTAGGAGAAGAACAAGAAGGATAAGAAGAAGGTGAAGAAGATGTAGTGGAAGAAGAAGAAGAAGGAGAAGGAGATGAAGAAGAAGAATAAGAAGGAGGAACAAGAAAATGAAGAAGAAAGAGAAGAAGAAGATTTAGAAGAAGAAGAACAACAACAACAAGGAGAAGGAGATAAAGAATAATAAGAAAAAGAAGAACAATAAGAAGAAGAAGAAGAAGGAGAAGGTGAAGAAGCGAAAGAAGAAGATGAGGAAGAAGAAGAAGGAGAATGAGAAGAAGAAGAAGAAGAAGAAGGAGGAGGAAGAGGAAGAGAATAAGAAGAATTAGAGGAAGGAGAAGAAGATGAAGAAGAAGAAGATGTAGAAGAACAAGAAGAAGATGAAGAAGCAAAAGAACAAGAAGAAGAAGAGGAAGATGGAGAAGGAGAAGAAGAAGAAGAAAAAGAAAGAAACTAAAGAAGAAGAAGAATAAGGGGAAGAAGAAGATGAAGAAGAATAGAAAGAAAAAGAAGAAGAAGAAAAAGAAAAAGAAGAAGTGCAAGAAGAAGAAGGAAAAGAAGAAGAAGTAGAAGAAGAAGAAAAAAAATAGAAGAAGAAGAAAAAGATGAAAAGGAAGAAGAAGAAGAAGAAGAATAAGAACGAGAAAAACAATGAGAAGAAGAAGGAGAAGAAGAGGAAGAAGAAGAAGAAGGAGAAGAAGAAGAAGAAGAAGAAAGAGACGAAGAAGAAGAAGTGTAAGGAGAAGAAGAATGAGAATGAGAAGGAAAAAGAGAAGAAGAAGAAAAAGAAGAAGGGGAAGTAGAAGAAGAAGAAGGAGAAGAAGAAGAAGAAGAAGAAGAAGAAGAAGGAGAAGATGATGAAGAAGAATAGGAAGAAGAAGTTGAGTGAGAAGAAGTAGAAGAGGAAGGAGAAGAAGGTGTAAGAGAAGAAGAAGAAGAAGGAGAAGAAGAGGAAGAATAAGAAGAAGAAGAAGAAGAAGAAGAAGATGGAGGAAGAGGAAGAGAGTAAGAAGAAATAGAGGAAGGAGAAGAAGATGAAGGAGAAGAAGGAGAAGAAGAAGAAGAAGAAGAAGTTGAAGAAGAAAAAGGACAAGAAGAAGAAGAAGAAGAAGGAGAAGAAGAAGAAAAAAAACGAAAGAAGAAGAAGGGATGAAGAAGGTGAAGAAGAAGAAGAAAAAGAAGAACAAGAAGATGAAGTAGAACAAGGAGAAGTAGTAGAAGGGTTAGAAGTAGAAGAGGGAGAAGAAAAAGAAGAAGAAGAGGGAGGAGAAGAAGAAGAAAAAGAAGAAGAAGAAAGAGAAGATGAATAAGGAGTAAAAGAAGTAGGAGAAGAAGAAGTAGAAGAAGAAGAAGAAGAAGAAGAAGAAGATTATATGAAGAAGAAGAAGAAGAAGAAGAAGGGGAAGGAGAAGCAAAAGATGAAGAATAAGAAAGAGAAGAACAAGAAGAAGGATAAGAAGAAGGTGAAGAAGATGTAGTAGTAGAAGAATAAAAACAAGAAGAAAAAGAAGAAGAAGGAGATGAAGAAGAAGAAGAAGGAGAGGAACAAGAAAAGGAAGAAGAAGAAAGAGAAGAATAAGAAGTAGAAGTAGAAAAACAACAACAAGGAGAAGGAGATGAAGAAGAATAAGAAGAAGGAGAAGGAGAAGAAGCGGAAGAAGAAGATGAAGAAGAAGAAGAAGGAGAAGGAGAAGAAGGAGGAGGAGGAGGAAGAAGAGGAAGAGAATAAGAAGAATTAGAGGAAGGAGAAGAAGATGAAGAAGAAGAAAAAGAAGATGAAGAAGAAGTTGATGACGATGAAGAAGCAAAAGGACTAGAAGGAGTAGGAGAAGAAGAAGAAGAAGA
>JAIUJO010001630.1:125000-142500 GCA_023846275.1 Vanilla planifolia | reverse complement strand
AAAGAGGAGGAAGAAGAGAGAGAAGAAGAAGAAGAAGAAGAAGAAGAGAAGAAGAAAGAGAGGAAAAAGTGGAAGAAGAAGAAGAAGAAGAAGACGAAGTAGAAGAGGAAGGAGAAGGAGAAGGAGAAGAAGAAGTAGGAGAAGAAGGAGAAGGAGAAGAAGAAAAAGAAGAAGAAGAAGTAGAAGATAAAGAAGATGAATGAGAGTAAGAAGAAGAAGGTGGAGATGTTAGAGAAGAAGAAGAAGAAGAAGAACATGGAAAAGAAGAAGAAGAAGTAGTAGAAGGAGAAGAAGAAGATGAAGATGTAGAAGAAGAAGGAGAAGAAGAAGAAGTAGAAGAGGAAGGACAAGAAAAGAAGAAGAAGAAGAAGTAGAAGAAGAAGGAGGAGGAAGAGGAGGAGAAGAAGAAGAAGAAGAAGAAGAATAATAATAATAATAAAAAGAAGAAGAAGAAGAAGAAGAAGAAGAAGAAGAAGAAAACGAAGAAGAATAAGGTGAAGAAGAAGAAAAAGATGAGTGAGAAGAAAGAAGTAGAAGAAGAAGAAGAAGAAGGAGACGATGGAGAATAAGCAGTAGTAGAAGAAGAAGAAGAAGAAGAAGAAGAAGAAGAAGAAGATGGAGAAGAAGATGAAGGAGAAGAAAAAAGATTGAAGAAGAAGGAGAAGGAGAAGAAGAACTAGAAGAAGAAGGGGAAGAAGAAGAAAAAAAATAAATAAGAAGAAGAAGGTGTAGAGGTAGAAGAAGAGCAAGTAGAAGAAGATGAAGAAGGAGAAGAAGTAGGAGAAGAAGAAAAAGTAGAACCAGAAAAAGAAGGAGAAGATTAAGAAGAAAAAGTTAGACAAGAAGAAGAAGAAGAAAAAGAAGAAGGAAGAAGAAGAAGAAGAAGAATAAGAACTAGAAGTAGAACAAAAAGAATAGGAGGAAGAGAAACAAGTTGAAGAAGATGTAGAAGAAGAAGAAGAAGAAGAAAAAGAAGAATATGAAGAAAAAGAAGAAGAAGAATATGAAAAACAAGAAGAAGTAGTAGTAGAAGAAGAAGAACAACAAGAACAAGAAGAACAAGCCCAAGATGAAGAAGAAGAAGGAGAGGAAGAACAAGAAGGAGGAGGAGAGAAGAAGAAGAAAAAGAAGGAGAAGAAGAAGAGGAAGAAGAAGGTGAAGAAAAAGAAGAAGTAGAAGGAGAAGAACAAGAAGATGGAGGAGTGGAAGAAGAAGGAGAAGAAGGAGAAGGATAAAGAGAAGAAGAAGAAGAAGATGAGAAATAAATAGGAGAAAAGCAATAAGAAAAAGAAGATGAAGAAGAAGAAGAATAAAGATAAGTAAAAGAAGAGAAGAAGGGGAGGAAAAAAGAGGAAGAAGAGAAGGAGAAGAAGAAGAAGAAAATGGAGAAGCAGAAAAAGAAGATGAAAAAGAAGGAGAAGAAGAAGTAAAATAAGAAGAAGAAGGAGAAGATTATGAAGAAAGCGAAGAAGAAGGAGAGGAAGAAGATGGAGAGGAAGAAGAAGAAGAAGAAGAAGGAGAAGAAGAAAGAGAGGAGGAAGGTAAAAGAGACGAAGAAGAAGAAGAAGAAGAGAAGAAGAAGGAGAAGAAAAAGTGCAAGAAGAAGGAGAAGAAAAAGTGGAAGAAGAAGAAGAAGAACAAGAAGAACAAGAAGAAAGACAAGAAGAAGAAGAAGGAAAACAAAGAAGAAGTAGAAGAAGAAAAAGAAGAATGAGAGTAAGAAGAAGAAGGTTGAGATGTAAGAGAAAAAGAAGAAGATGAAGAAGAACATGGAAAAGAAGATTAAGAAGAATTAAAAGGAGAAGAAGAATAAGAAGAAGAAGAAGAAGAAGAAAAAGAAGAAGAAGATGATGATGATGATGAAGTAGAAGCAGAACAAGAAGAATAGAAGGAAGAGAAACAAGTTGAAAAAGAAGTAGTAGAAGAAGAAGAAGAAGAAAAAGAAGAACATGAACAAGAAGAAGAAGAAAAATAAGAAAAACAAGAAGAAGAAGTAGAAGAAGAAGAAGAAGAAGAAGAAGAAGCACAAGAAGAAGAAGAAGAAAAAGCAGAAGGAGAAGAAGAACAAGAAGGAGGAGGAGAGAAGAAGAAGAAGAAAAAGAAGAAGAAGCAGGAGAAGAAGAAGAAGAAGAAGAAGAAGAAAAGAAGAAGAACAAGGTGAAGAAAAAGAAGAATTAGAAGATGAAGAACAAGAAGAAGAAAAAGGACGAGTGGAAGTAGAAGGAGAAGAAGGAGAAGGATAAAGAGAAGAAGATGGAGAAGAATAAGATGAGAAATAAGTAGGAAAAAAAGAATAAGAAAAAAAAGATGAAGAGGAAGGAGTACACGAAGAATAAAGAGATGTAGAAGAAGAAAAGATGGGGAAGAAAAAAAAAGGAAGAAGGAGAAGGAGAAGGAGAAGAAGAAGAAGAAGAAGAAAATAGAGAAGTAGAAGAAGAAGATGAAAAAGAAGGAGAAAAAGAAGTAGAAGAAGAAGAAGGAGAAGAAAAAGAAGAAGAAGAAGGAAGAGAAGAAGAAGAAGGAGGACAAGAAGAAGTAGAAGACGAAGAAGAACAAGAAGAAGATGGAGAAGAAGAAAAAGAAGAAAATGATGAAGAAAAAGGAGAACCAGAAGAAATAGAAGAAGGAGAAGAAGATGAAAAAGAAAAGAAGCAAAAGAAGAAGATGAAGATGATGAAGAAGGAGAAGATGAAGAAGTAGGAGGAAAATGAAATGAGGAAGAAGAAGAAAAAGAAGAAGAAGAAGCACAATGGGAAGTGGGGAAAGAAGAAGAAGGCAAAGGAGAAGGTTAAAAAGAAGAAGGGGAAGAAGAAGAAGAAGGAGGAGGAAGAGGAGGAGAGAAAGAAGAAGAACTAGCTGTAGAAGAAGGAGAAAAAGAAGAACAAAAGAAGCATAGAATGAAGAAGAAGAAGAACAAGGAGAAGAAGAACAAGAGAAGAACAAGAAGAAGATGAAATCGAACAAGGAGAAGAAGAATGAGAAGAAGAAGAAGAAAAAGAAGAAGGAGAAGAAGAACATGAAGAAGTAGGAAATGAGGAGCAGGAAGAAGAAGAAGAAGAAGAAAGAGGAGGAGGAGAAGAAGAAGGAGAAGAAGAAGAGAAAGAAAAGGAAGAAGAAAGTGAAAAAGAAGAAGAAAAGAAGAGGAAGAAGCATAAGAAGATGAAGAAGAGAAGAAGAAGAAAAAGATGGAGAAAATTAAGAAGAGGAAGAAGAAGAAGAAAAAGATAAAAATTAAGATGAAGAAGAATAATAAGTAGAAGAAAGGAGAGAAAAATATGAAGAAGAAGAAGAAGAAGATGAAGAAGGAGGAGGAGAAGAAGAAGAAGAAGTAGAGGAAGAAGGAGAAGAAGAAGAATGAGGAGAACAAGAAGAAATTTAAGAAGTAGAAGAATATGAAGAAAAAGAAAAGAAGAACAAGAAGAAGACGAGGAAAGAAATTATGAAGAAGTAGAAGAAGAAAATGAAGTTGAAGAAGAAGGAGAAGAAGAAGAAGACAAAGTAGGAGAAGAATAAGAAGGCTGAGAAGGAGAAGAAAAAGAAGAAGGAAAAGAATGAGAAGCAGAAGAAGAAGAAAAAAAATGAGAAGAAGAAGAAGATGAAGAAGAAGATGGAGAAGAGGAAGAAGAAAAAGAAGAAGGAGAAGAAGAACATGAAAAAGAAGGAGAAGAAGTGGAGGAGGAAGAAGAAGAAGGAGAAGAAGAAAAAGAAGATGGAGAAGAAGAAGAAGAGGAAGAAGAGCTAGTAGAAAGAGAAGAAAAAAAATCAAAAGATGAATATGAAGAGGAAGATGATGAAGAAGAATAAGAAGATGACGAAGAGGAAGCAAAAGTAGATGAAAGGGAATTCGAAGAGGAATAAGAAGAAGAAGAAGAATAGGAAGAAGAAGAAGAACAAGTGGAAAAAAAGAAAGAAGTAGAAGAAGAAGAAGAAGGCGATGAAGAAGTGGATGAGGAAGGTGAAGATGAAGAAGAAGAAGAAGAAGAAGAAGTAGAAGTAAAAGTAGAAGAAGAAGAAAAAGAAGAAGAAGAAGAAGAGAAAGAAGAAGAAGGATGATAAGAAGAAGAAGAAGAAGAAGTAGGAGAAGAAGAAGAGGAAAAAGAAGAAGTAAAAAAGAAGAAATACAAGAAGAAGAAGAAAAAGATGAAGATGTAGTAGTAGTAGTAGTAGAAGAAGAAGAAGAAGAGGAGGAGGAAGAGAAAGAAGGAGAAGAAGAAGACAACAGAGAAGAAGAGGAGAAGAAGATTAGGAAGAAGAAGAAATAGAAGAAGAAGAAAATGAAGAAGAAGAAGGAGAAGAAGAGGTAGAAGAAGAAGAAGAAGAAGAAGAAGAAGGAAAAGAAGAAAAATAAGAAGAAGAAGAAGAAGGAAAAGAAGAAAAATAAGAAGAAGTAGAAGAAGGAGAATAATAATAATAACAACAACGAGGATATGAAGAAGAAGAAGAAGAAAAAGAAGAATGATAAGAAGAACAAGAAGTAAATGAAGGAGAGAAGAAGAAGAAGAAGAAGAAGAAAGAAAAGAAGAAGAAGAGAAGAATATTTAGAAAAGAAGTTTAAGAAGAAGAAGAAGGAGATGAACAAGAGAAGAAGTAGAAGAAGAAGAAGGAGAGGAAGGAGAATATGAAAAACAAGAAAAAGTAGATGGTGAAGAAGACGAAGAGGAAGAAGAAGTAGAAGAAGTAGAAGAAGAAGAAGAAGATGATGATGATGATAATGATGAAGGAAATAAAGAATTAGAAGAAGAAGAAGAAGAAGAAGAAGAAGATGATGATGATGATGATGATGAAGAAGATGAAGAATAAGAAGAAGTCGAAGAAGAAGATGAAGAAGAAGAAGAAGAAGAAGATGAAGAAGAAGAAGAAGAAGAAGAAGAAGAAGAAGAGGAAGAAGAAGAAGAAAAAGAAGAAGAAAGAAATGAAGAAGGAGAAGGACAAAAAAGAGAAGAAGGAGAAGAAATTGAAGGAGAAGGAGGAGGAGAAGAAGAAGTATGAGAAGAAGAAGAAGAAGAAGAAGAAGAAGAAAAAGAATAAGAAGAATAAGAGCAGGAAGAAGTAGTAGAAAAATAAGAAGAAGAAGTAGAAAAAGAACAAGAAGAGGAAGAAAATAGAAGAAGAAGAAGAAGAAGAAGAAGATGATGATGATGATGATGATGAAGTGGAAGAAGAAAAGAAGAAGAAAAAGAGAAAGAAGAATAACAAGGAGAAGAAGAAGAAGAAGATGGAGGAGGACAAGAAGAAGAAGAAAAAGGAGAGCAAGAGGATGAAGAAGAAGAAGAAGAAGAAGAAGAAGGAGAAGGTTAAGAAGGAGAAGAAGAAGAAGAAGAGCAAGATGAAGATGATGAAGAAGAAGAGGAGGAACAAGGTGTGGAGGAAGAACAAGAAGAGAATGAAGAAGAAGAAGTAGAAGCAGAAGGAAGCAGAGAACAAGAAGAAATAGAAGATGGTGAAGAAAATGGAGAAGAAGAAGAAGAAGGAGAAGAAAAGGAAGGAGAAGAAGAAGAAGGCAAAGAAGAAGAAAAACAAGAAGAAGATGATGAATAAGAAGAAGGTGAAGAAGAAGAAGAAGAAGAATAAGAGAATGAAGGAGATGGAGAAGAAGAAGACAAAGAAGAAAGAGAAGAAGAAGAAGAAGGGGAAGAAGAAGAATAAGAAGAAGAAGAAGAAAAAGAAGATGAAGGTGTAGAAGATGAAGAGGAAGAAGAAGGAGAACAATAAGAAGAAGAAGAATAAGAAGAAGAAGAGTAGTAGAAGAAGAAGAGGAAGAAGCAAGAGGAGAACAAGAAGAAGAAGAGGAAGAAGTAGGAGGAAATTAAGAAGAAGAGGAAGAAGAAGAAGAAGTAGAAGAAGAAGAAGAAGAAGAAGGGAAAGTAGATGAAGGAGAAGAAGAAGAAGAAGGAGAAGAAGAAGAAGAAGGAGGAGAAGAAGAAGAAGAAGAAGAAGAAGAAGAAAAATAAGGGAAAGAAGAACAAGGAGAAGAAGATGGAGAAGAAGAAGAAGAAGAAGAAGAAAAAGTAGAAGGAGAAGAAGATGAAGAAAGAGAAGAAAAGTAGAAGAAGAAGAAAAAGAAGAAGGAGAAGCAGAAGAAGAGGAAAAAGAAGAAGGAGAAGAAGAACAATAATAAGAAGATTGAGAAGAAGAAGAAGAAGAAGAAGGATAAGAAGAAGGAGAAGAGGAAAGAGAAGAAGAAGAAATAGTGGAGGAAGAAGGAAAAGAAGATGAAGAAGAAGGAGGAGAAGGAGAAGAAGTGTAGTCTGAAAAGAAAACGAAAAAGAAGATGGAGAAGAAGAAGAAGAAGAAAAAGGAGAAAAAAGAAGAAGAAAAAGATGAAGAAGAAGGGGAGAAGCAGAATAAAATGAAGGAGAAAGAGCAGAAGAAGAAGAAGAAGTAGAAGAAGTAGAAGAAGAAAACGAAGAAGAAGAAGAAGAAGATGAAGAAAAAGAAGAAGGTGAAGATCAAATGGAAGAAGAACAAGAAGAAGGAGAAAAGGAAGAAGAAGAGGAAGAAGGAGAAGAAGAAGAACAACAAGAAGATGCAAAAGAAGTAGAAGATGTAAGAAAAGACAGAGAAGAAGAACAAGAATGAGAAGAAGAAGATGAAGAAGAAGAAGAAGAAGAAGAAGAAGAAGAAGAAGAAGAAGAAAAAAAAAATAAGAATATCAAAGAAGAAGATGAAGTAGAAGAAGAAGAAGAAGAAGAAGAAGAAGAAGAAGAAGAAGAAGAAGAGGAAGAAGAAGAAGAAGAAGAAGTAAAAGAAGAAGAAGAAGAACAAGAAGAAGAAGAAGATAAAGAAGAAGTTGAAGAAGAAGAAGAAGAAGAAGAAGAAAACGAAGATGAAGACAAAGAAGAGGAGGAAGAAGACGAAGAAGAAGAAGAAGATGAAGAAGAAAAAGAAGTAGTAGTAGTGTATTAGAAGAAGAAGAAGAAGTAGAAGAAGAAGAAGAAGAAGAAGAAGAAGAAGAAGAAGTAGAGTAATAAGAAGATGATGATGATGAAGTTGATGAAGAAGAAGTAATAGAAGAAGAAGATGATGAAGGAGAAGGACAAAAGGAAGAAGAAAAAGAAGAAGAAGAATGAGAAGAATAAGAGCACGAAGAACTAGGACAAAAATAAGAAGTGGAATAAGAACAAGGAGAAGAGGAAGAGGAAGAAGAAGATGAAGAAAATGATGATGAAGTAGAAGAAGAAGAATAAGAGAAGAAGAAGAAGAAGAAGAGGAAGAAGAAGGAAGAGTAGATGAAGAAGAATAAGAGATAGAAGAATAAGAAGAATAAGAAGAACAAGAAGAAGAAGAAGAAGGGGAAGATTGAGAAGGAGAAGAAAAGAAGAAGAAGGAGATGAAAAAGAAAAAGAAAAAGAAGAAGAATAAGAAGGAGAACAGGAAGTAGAAGAAGACAAAGAAGGAGGAGGAGGAGAAGAAGAAGAAGGGGAAGGTTAAGGAGGAGAAGAAGAAGTGACAGAAGAAGAAGAAGAAGAAGAAGAAGAAGAGTAGGATGAAGATGAAAAAGAAGAAGAAGAGGGAGAAGGAGTGGCTGAAGAAGAAGAAGATAAAGAGAAGTAGAAGAGGAAGAAGAAGATGGAGAAGGAGGTAAGAAGAAGAAAGAGAAGAAGAATAAGGAGGAGGAGAACAATAAGAAGTAGAAGAAGGTGAAGAAGTTGAAGAAGAAGAAGATAAGAAAGAAAAAGGAGGGGAAGAAGAAGAAGAAGAAGAAGAAGAAGAAGAAGGAGAAGGAGAAGAAGAAGACAAGGAAGAAAGAAAAGAAAAAGAAGAAGAGGAAGAAGAAAAAGAAGAAGAAGAAGAAGAAGAAGAAGAGAAAGAATAAGAAGAAGAAGAAGAAGAAGAAGAAAAAGAAGAAGGTGAAGAAGGCAAAGAGGAAGAAGAAGAAGAAGGACAACAAGAAGAAGTAGTAGAAGAAAAAGTGAGAGAAGGAGGAGGAGAAGAAGACGAAGAAGAAGAAGAAGAAGAAGGAGAAGATGGAGAAGAAGAAGAAGATGAAGAGGGAGAAGAAGAAGAAGAAGAACAAGCAGTAGTAGTAGAAGATGAAGAAGGAGGAGAAGAAGAAGATGAAGAAGAATAAGGAGAACGTTAAGAAAGAGAAGTAGTAGTAGGAGAAGAAGAAGAAGAAGAAGAAGTGCAAGATGAAGATGAAGAACAAGAAGAGGAGGAAGGAGGAGTTGACAAAAAGGAAGAATGAGAAGGAGAAGGTAGAGAAGAAGAAGAAAGAGAAGAAGAAGAAGAAGATGGAAGAGGAGAAACTGAAGAAATAGAAGAAGGAGAAGAAGATGAAGAAGAAGAAGGAGAAGAAAAGGAAGGAGAAGAGGAAAGAGAAGAAGAAGAAGAAAAGAGAAAAAAAGAGGAGGAGAAGAAGAATAAGAAGTATGAGAAGAAGAAGAAGGAGAAAAACATAAAAAAGATGAACAAGAAAGAAAAGAAGAAGAAGAATAATAAGAAGAAGAAGAAGAAGAAGGTGAAGAAGATGAAGAAGAAGAGGAAGAAGAAGGACAAGAAGAACAAGAAGAAGAAGAAGAAGTAGAAATAGAAGAAAAAGAGGGGAAAGGGGAGGAGAAGAGCAAGAAAAAGATGAAGGAGAAGAAGAAGAAGAAGAAGAACAAGGAAAAGAAGAAGGAGAAGAAAAAGAATCACAAGAAGAAGAACGAGGAGAAGAAGAAGAAGAAAAAGAAGGAGAAGAAGAAAAAAGGGAAGAAGAAGGAGCAGGAGAAGAAGAAGAAGAAAGAAAAGAAGAATAAGTAGAAGAATAAGGAGAAGAAGAAGAAAGAGAAGATGAAGGCATAGAAGAAAATAGAGGAGAAGAAGAGGAGAAAGAAGGAGGAGAAGAAGAGGAAGTGGATAAAGGAGGAAGAGAAGAAGAAAAATAATAAGATGATTGAGAGGAAAAAAAGAAGAAGAAGGAGGGTAAGAAGAAGGAGAACGAGAAGGAGAAGAAGAAGAAATAGTTGATGAAGTTGGAAAAGAAGAAGAAGAAGAAGAGTATAAGGAGAAGAAAATGAAAAAAAAATTAAGAAGAAGAAGAAGAAGGAGAAGAAGAAGAAGAAAGAGAAGAAGTAGAAGAAGAACGATAAGAAGGATAATAAGAAGAAGAAGGAGAAGAAGAAGAAGAAGAAGGAGAAGAAGTAAGAGAAGAAGAAGAAGAAGAAGAAAAAGAAGAAGAAAAATGTGAAGAAGAAGAAGAAGAAGAAGAAGAAGAAGAGGAGGAAGAAGAAGAAAAAGAAAAAGAAGAAGATGATGATGATGATGAAGAAGAAGAAGATAATGATGATGAAGGAGAAAAAGAAGTTTAAGAAGAAGAAAGAGAAGAAGAAGAAGGAGAATAACAACAAATAGAAGAAGGGGAAGAATATGAAGAAGAAGTCGAAAGAGAAGAAAAAGAAGAACAAGAAGAATGAGAATAAGAAGAAGAAGTGGAAGAAGAAAAAAGAGAAGAAGAAAAAGAATGAGAAGAAGAAGAAGAAGAAGAAGCAGAAGAAGAAAGGAAAGAAGAAGAAGGGAAAAATTATTAGAAGAAGAAGAAGAAGATGAAGGAGACGAAGAACAAGAAGAAGAAGTATGAGAAATAGGAGAAGAAGAACAAATAGTGGAAGATGAGGTAAAAGGAGAAGAAGAAGAAGAAGGAGACGACGAAGAAGAAGAGAAAGAAGAAGAAGAAGAAGAAGAAGAAGAAGAAGAAGAAGAAGTTGAAGATGAACAAGAAGAAGAAGAAGAAGAAGAAGATAGAGGGGAGGAAGAAGAAGAAGAAGAAGAAGGGGAGGAAGAAGAAGAAGAAGAAGAAGAAGAACGAGATGAAGAAGAAGAAGGAGAAGAAGAAGAAGAAAAAGAAGACGACGAACGAGAAGAAGAAGAAGGAGAAGAAAAAGGAGAAAAAGAAGTAAAAGAAGAGGAAGAAGGAGAAGAAGATGAAGAAGAAAAGAAAGAAGGAGAAGAAGAAGAAGATTTAGAAGAAGGAGAAGGAGAAGAAGAAGAAGAAGAAGAAGAAGGATAAGAAGAAGGATAAGAAGGAAGAGAAGAAGAAGGAGAAGGTTAAGAAGAAGAAGAAGAAGAAAAAGAAGAAGCAAAAAAGGAAGAAGAAGAAGAAGAAGAAGATGTTGAAGATGAATAAGCAGAAGACGAAGATGAAGAAGAAGAGAAGAAGAAGATGAAGAAGAAGAAGAGGAAGAAGATGGTGAAGATGAAGAAGGAGGAGAAGAAGAAGAGGAATAACCAGAACAAAAGGAAGAATAAGAAGAAGAAAAGATAAAAAGAAGATGAACAAGACGAAGAAGAAGAGGGAGAAAACTAAATGAAGAAAAAGAAGAAGAAAAAGAAGTAATAGAAGTAGATGACGAAGAAGAAGAAGAAGAAGAAGAAGAAGAAGAAGAAGAAGCAATAGAAAAAAAGAAGTGGAAGAAAAAGAAGTAGAGTAAGAAGAAGATGAAGAAGAAGAAGAAGTTAAAGAAGAAGGAGAAGAAGAAGAAGAACATGATGAAGTAGTAGAAAAAAAGAAGAAGATGGACTACAAGAAGGAGAATAAGATGGAGAAGTAGAAGAACAAGGAGAAGAAGAAGAAAGAGAAGAAGAAGAATAAAAAAGAAGAGGAAGAAGAAGATGAAGAAGAAGAAGAAGAAGAAGGAAAAGAAAAAGAAGAAGAACAACAAGAAGAAGAAGAAAAAAAGTATAAAGAGAAGAATATGGAGAAGAAGAAGAAGAAGAAGGGGAAGAAGAAGAAGAAGAAGAAGAAGATGAAGAAGAGAGAGAAGAATAAGAAGATTAAGGAGGAGGAGAAGAAGTAGGAGAAGAAGAAGAAGAAGAAGATGAAGAAGAAAGACAAGAAGGGGAAGAAGGGAAAGAATAAGAAGAAGTAGAAGAAGAAGAAGGAGAAGAAAAAGGGGAAGAAGAAGAATAAGAAGAGAAAGAAGGAGAAGAAGATAAAGAAGAAAAAGAAGATGGAGGAGAAGAAGAAGAATAAGAAGACGGAGAAGAAGAAGAAGACGGAGAAGAAGAAGAAGAAGAAGGTTAAGAAAAGGAAGGAGATGAAGGAATTGAAGAAGATGTAGAAGAAGAAGAAGAGGAAGAAGAAGAGGAAGAGAAAAGAGATGTAGAAGAGAAAGAAGAAGAAGAAGAAGAAGAAGAAGAAGAAGAAGATGAGATGAAGAACAAAAAGATGAAAAAGTAAAAGGAGAAAAAGTGAAGAAAGAGAAGAAAACTAAAAAGGAGGAGGAGTAGGAAAAGAAGAAGAAGAAGAAAAAGAAGAGGTAAAAAAAGAAGAAAAAGGAGTTGAATAAGAAGATGTAGAAAGAGAAGAAGAAGAAGAGCAAGAAAAAGAAGAGGTAGAAGAAGAAGAAGAAGGAGAAGAAGATAAAGAAGGGAAAAAAGGTGAAGGTAATAAAGAAGAAGAAGAAGATGAAGATGATGAAGAAGCAGAACAAGTTGGAGAAGAACAACTCGATGAAGAAGAAGAACAAGAAGAAAAGAAGAAGAAAAAGAAGAAGAAAAGAAGAAGAAAAAGAAGAAGAAAAAGAAGAAGAAAAAGAAGTAGATGAAGAAGAAGAAAAAGAAGAAGAAAGAAGAAGTAGAAAGAGAAGAAGGTTAAGAATAATAAAAAGTAGAAGAAGAAGGAGAAGAAGGAGAAGGACAAGAACCAAAACAAGAAGAAGAGGAACAAGAAGAAGAAGAAGAAGAGAAAGAAGAGAAAGAATAAGAAGAAGAAGAAGAAGGTAATGAATAAATAAAAAGAGGAAGAAAAAGAAGAACAAGAAGAAGAAGAACAAAACCAATAAGAAGAAGAAGTGGTAGTGACAGTAGAAGAAGTAGAAAAAGAAGAAGTAGTGGAAGAAGAAGAAGAAGAGGAAGAAGAATAAGAAGAAGAAGAAGAAGAAGAAGAAGAAGAATAAGAAGGAGAAGTAATAGAAAAAAATAGGAGTGGAAGAAGAAGAAGAAGAAGTGGAAGAAGAGGAAGAAGAAGATGAAGAAGAAGAAGAAGAAGAAGAAGAAGCAGTAGTTGTAGTAGAAGAAGAAGAAGAAGGAGAAGAAGAGGAAGAATAAGAAGGAGAAGAAGAAGAAAGAGAAGAAGAAGAAGAAGAAGAAGAATAACAAGGAAGATAAGAGGAAAAAGCAGAAGTAGAATAAAGAGAAGAAGAAGAGAAAAAAGAAGAGGAAGAAGAAGTAGAAGAAGAAGAAGAAGAAGAAGAAGAAGAAGAAGAAGAAAAAGAACAAGAATAAGAAGAAGAAGAAAAATAGGAGGAAGTACAACAAGAAGAAGACGGAGAAGAAGAAGAAGAAGAAGGAGAAGAAGAAGAAGAAGTTGAAGAAGAAGAAGAAGAAGAAGATGGAGAATTTGTAGAGGAAAAGTAAGAAGAAGGAGATGAAGAAGAAGAGGAAGAAGAAGAAGTAGAAGATGAAGAAGTTGTAGAACAAGAAGGAGAAGAAGAAGAAGGATGAGGAGAAAAAAGAGAAGAAAAAAAAGAAAGAAGTAGAAGAAGAAGAATAAGAGGAAGAAGAACAAAATGGAGAAGGAGAAGAAGTAGTTGTTGATGAAGGAGAAGAGAAGGAAGAGAAAGAAGAAGAAAAGAGGTAGAGAAAGAAGAAGAAGAAGAAGAAGAAGAAGAAGAAGAAAAGAAGAAGTAGAAGAAAAAGAAGAGAAGAAGAAGAAAAAGAAGGAAAAGAAGAAGAAGAAGAAGAAGAAGAAGAATAAGAAGAAAAAGAATAAGAAGAAGAAGACAAAGAAGAAGACAAAGAGGAAGATGAAGAGGTGGAAGAAGAAGTAGAAGAAAAAGAATTTAAAGGAGAAGAATAAGAAGAAGAAGAAGAAGAAGAAAAAGAAGAAGCAGAAAAAGAAAATGAAGAATAAGAAAAGGAAGAAGAAGATGAAGGCGATGAAGGAGACGAAAAAAACAAGACGAAGGAGAAGGAGATGAGAAAGAAGGAAAAGTAGAAGAAGATGGGGACGAAGAAGAAGAAGAAGAATAAGGAAAAGATAGGGAAGAAGAAGAAGAAGAACAAGAAGGTAGAGAAGAAGAAGAAGAAGAAGATGGAGCAGAAGAAGTAGAACAGGAAGAAGAAGTGGAAGAAGAAAAAGATGCTGAAGAAGAAGAAGGAGAAGAAGAGGAACAAGAAGATGAAGAAGGAGAAGGACAAGAAGTAAAAGAAGAAGAAGAAGGAAAAGAAGAAGAAGAAGAAGAAGAAGAAGAAGTAGAAGAAGAAGAAGAAAGAGAAGAAAAAGAAGAAGAAGAAGGAGAAGAAGAAGAAGAAAGAAAAAGAAGAAGAAAGCAAGAAGAAAATAAGAAGAAGAAGTAGAAGATGAACAAGGAGGAGAACAATAAGAAATAGATGAAGGAGAAGAAAATGAAAAAGAAAAAGAAGGAGAAGAAAAAGAAGAAACAGAGGAAGTGGAAGAAGAAGATGAAGAAGTAGAAAGAAGAGAGAAGAAGAAGTCGAAGAAGCAAGTGAAGTAGAGAAAAGGAAGAAGAAAAAGAAGAAGAAGAAGAAGAAGTTGAAGAGAAAGAAGAAGAAGAAGATGGAAAAGAAGAAGGAGAAGAAGAAAGAGAAGGAGAAGGATGGGAAGGGGAAAAAGAAGAAGAGGGAGAAGGAGAAGAAGAAGAAAAAAAGGAAGAAGAGGAAGAAGAAGGAAAAGAAGAAGAAGCAGAAGAAGAAGAAGAAGAAAGAGAAGAAGAAGAAGAAGAGGATGAAGAGGAAGAAGAACAAGAAGAAGAACAAGAATAAGAAGAACAAGAATAATAAGAATAATGAGATGAAGAAGGAGAAGAAGAGGAGAAATGAGGAGATGATGAAGAAGAAGAAGAGCAAGGAGAAGAAGAATGAGAATGAGAAGAAAAAAGAGAGGAAAAAGGAAAAGAAGAAGAAGAAGTAATAGTAGAAGAAGAAGAAGAAGAAGAAGACGGAGAAGACGAAGAAGAATAAGAGGAAGAAGAAGTTGAGTAAGGAGAAGTAGAAGAGGAAGGAGAAGAAAGTGTAAGAGAAGAAGAAGAAGAAGAAGAAGAAGAAGGAGAAGAAGAAGAAGAAGAAGAAGAAGAAGATGTTGGAGGAAGAGTAAGAGAGTAAGAAAAAATAAAGGAAGGAGAAGTTGATGAAGAAGAAGAAGGAGAAGAAGATGAAGAAGAAGAAAAAAAACTAAAGAAGAAGGGGAAGAAGAAGATGATGATGAAGAAGAAGAAGAAGAAAAAGAAGAACAAGAAGTTGAAGAAGAACAAGGAGAAGAAGTAGTAGGCGTAGAAGTAGAAGAAGAAGAAGAAAAAGAGGAAGAGGGAGGAGTAGAAGAAGAAGAAGAAGAAGAAGGAGAAGAAGAAGAAAAAGAAGATGATGATGAATAAGAAGAAGGGAAGAAAAAGTAGGAGAAGAAGAATTAGAAGAAGAAGAAGAAGAAGATTATATGAAGAACAAAAAGAAGAAGAAGAAGCAAAAGGCAAAGAATAAGAAGGAGAAGAACAAGAAGGATAAGAAGAAGGTGAAGAAGATGTAGTAGAAGAAGAAGAAGAACGAGAAGGAGATGAATAAGAAGAGAAGATGGAGGAACAAGAAAAAGAAGAAGAAGAAAGAGAAGAAGAAGATTTAGAAGAAGAAGAACAACAACAACAAAGAGAAGGAGATAATGAAGAATAAGAAGAAGGAGAATAATAAGAAGAAGAAGAAGAAGGAGAAGAGAAGAAGCAAAAGAAGAAGATGAGGAAGAAGAAGAAGGAGAATGAGAAGAAGAAGAAGAAGAAGAAGGAGGAGGAGGAAGAGGAAGAGGAAGAGAATAAGAAGAATTAGAGGAAGGAGAAGAAGATGAAGAAGAAGAAGATGGAGAAGAACATGAAGAAGATGAAGAAGCAAAAGGACAAGAAGAAGAAGAGGAAGAAGGAGAAGGAAGAAGAAGAAGAAGAAAAGAAAGAAACTAAAGAAGAAGAAGAATAAGGGGAATAAGAAGATGAAGAAGAATAGAAAGAAAATGAAGAAGAAGAGGAAGAAAAAGAAGTAGTGCAAGAAGAAGAAGGAAAAGAAGAAGAAGTAGAAGAAAAAAAAAAGAGAAGAAGAAGAAAAAGATGAAAAGGAAGAAGAAGAAGAAGAAGAAGAATAAGAACAAGAAAAACAATGAGAAGAAGAAGGAGAAGAAGAGGAAGAAGAAGAAGAAGGAGAAGAAGAAGAAGAAGAAGAAGAGACGAAGAAGAAGAAGTGTAAGCAGAAGAAGAATGAGAATGAGAAGAAAAAAGAGAAGAAGAAGAAAAAGAAGAAGAAGGAGAAGTAGAAGAAGAAGAAGAAGAAGAAGAAGAAGGAGAAGAAGAAGAAGAAGAAGAAGAAGAAGAAGAAGAAGATGATGATGAAGAAGAATAGGAAGAAGAAGTTGAGTAAGAAGAAGTAGAAGAGGAAGGAGAAGAAGGTGTAAGAGAAGAAGAAGAAGAAGGGGAAGAAGAGGAAGAATAACAATAATAAGAAGAAGAAGAAGATGGAGGAAGAGGAAGAGAGTAAGGAGAAATAGAGGAAGGAGAAGAAGATGAAGGAGAAGAAGGAGAAGAAGAAGAAGAAGAAGAAGTTGAAGAAGAAAAAGGACAAGAAGAAGAAGAAGAAGAAGGAGAAGAAGAAGAAAAAAAAACGAAAGAAGAAGAAGAAGGGGATGAAGAAGATGAAGAAGGAGAAGAAAAAGAAGAACAAGAAGTTGAAGTAGAACAAGGAGAAGTAGTAGAAGGATTAGAAGTAGAAGAAGGAGAAGAAAAAGAAGAAGAAGAGGGAGGAGGTGAAGAAGAAGAAGAAGAAGAAAGAGAAGATGAATGAGGAGTCGAAGAAGTAGGAGAAGAAGAAGTAGAAGAAGAAGAAGAAGAAGAAGAAGAAGAAGATTATATGAAGAAGAAGAATAAGAAGAAGAAGGGGAAGGAGAAGCAAAAGATGAAGAATAAGAAATAGAATAACAAGAAGAAGGATAAGAAGAAGGTGAAGAAGATGTAGTAGAAGAATAAAAACAAGAAGAAAAAGAAGAAGAAGGAGATGAAGAAGAACAAGAAGGAGAGGACAAGAAACGGAAGAAGAAGAAAGAGAAGAATAAGAAGTAAAAGTAGAAAAACAACAACAAGGAGAAGGAGATGAAGAAGAATAAGAAGAAGGAAAAGGAGAAGAAGCGGAAGAAGAAGATGAAGAAGAAGAAGAAGAAGGAGAAGGAGAAGAAGGAGGAGGAGGAGGAGGAAGAAGAGGAAGAGAATAAGATGAATTAGAGGATGGAGAAGAGATGAAGAAGAAGATGATGATGATGAAGAAGCAAGAGGACAAGAAGAAGAAGAAGAAGAAGAAAACTAAAGAAGAAGAAGATGAAGGGGAAGAAGAAGATGATGAAGAAGAGAAAAGGGAAGAAGTAGAAGAAGAAGGAGAAGTAGTAGAAGAAGAAGAAGAAGAAGAACTAGGAGAAGGAGATGAAGAAGTACAACAAGAAGAAGAAGAACTAGAAAAAAAAGGAGGAGAAGAAGGAGAAGAAGATGGAGATGAAGAAGAAGATGAAAAAGAAGAAGGAGAAGAAGAAGAATGGGAAGAAGGAGAAAAACAAGAACAAGAAGAAGGATTAGAAGAAGAAGAAGGAGAAGAAAAAAGGGAAGAATAAGAAGATTTGGAAGAAGAAAAAAAGAAGTAGGAAAAGGAGAAGCAGAGAAAAAGGAGCAAAAAATGAAGAAGAAGATGGAAATAAAGGAGGAGGAGAAGAAGGTGAAGCGAAAGAAAAAGGAGAAGGAGAATAAGAAGAGAAGAAGGAGAAGAAGACAAAGAAAAAGGAGAAGTAAAAGAAGAAGAAGGAGAAGAAAAAAAGGAGAGATGAAGTAGTAGCAGTAGAAGAAGAGGAAGGATAAGAAGTAGAAGAAGAAGGAAGGAGAAGATGAAGAAGATGAAAAAGAAGAAGATGAAGATAATGTCCAAGCACAACAAGTAGAAGAAGACGAAGAAAGAGAACAAGTAGGAGTAGAAGAAGAAGAAGAAGAAGAAAAAGAAGATGAAAAACAAGAACAAGAAGATGAGAAGAAGAAGAAGAAGAAGAAGAAGAAGAAGAAAGAAGAAAAAGAAAAAGAAGAAAAAAAAGAAACAAGAAGAAGATGGTAGAAGAAGTGAAGAAGAAGAAGAAGAAGAAGAAGAAGAACAAGATGAAGAAGAACAAGAAGAAGATGAAGAAGAAGATGATGATGAAGAAGAAGAAGATGAAGAAGAAGAATAAGCAGAGGAAGAGAAGAAGAAGAAGGAGAAGATGTAGAAGTAGAAGAAGAAGAAGAAGAAGAAGAAGAGGAATAAGAATAAGAAGTAAAAGAAGAAGAAGATGAAGAAGAACGTAAAGCCAAAAAAGAGGAAAATGAAGTAGTAGTAGTAGTTATAGTAGTAGAAGAAGATGATGATGATGATGATAATGAAGAAGATAAGGAAGTACTAGTGGTAGTAGAAGATAGAAGAAGAAGAACAAGAGGAAGAAGAAGGAGAAGAAGAAGAAGAAGAATAAGACGAAGAGGAAAAAGTAGTAGAAATTTAAGATGAAGAAGTGGGTGAAGGATAAAGA
>JAIUJO010001630.1:115000-120000 GCA_023846275.1 Vanilla planifolia | reverse complement strand
AGAAGAAGGAGGAGAATAAGAAAAAGAGGAAGAAGAAGAGGAGGAAGAAGAAGAAGAAGATGATGATGATGAAGAAGGAATAGAAGAAGAAGATGAAGACGAAGAAGAAGAAGAAGAAGAAGAAAGACACGATGGAGCAAAAGAAGAAGAAGAAGTAGATTAAGAAGGAGAAGAATAAGAGGAAGAATGAGAAGAAGAAGAATATGAATTAGAAGAAGAGGGAAAATAAGAAGCAGAAGGGAAAGAAGTAGAAGAAGAAGAAGAAGAGTAAGAGGAGGAAGAAGAGGAAGAGGAAGAAGAAGAAGAAGAAGAAGAAGAAGGAAAGGTTTAACTAAAAGAAGAATAAAAGGAGAAGAAGTGTTGGAAGAAGAAGAAGAAGAAGTAGAAGAAGAGGAAGAAGAATGGGAAGAGGTAGAAGAAGAAGAAGAAGAAGAAGAAGAAGTAGAAGGAGAAGAAGTAGAAGAAGAAGTAGAAGGAGAAGAAGAAGAAGAAGAAGAAGAAGAAGAAGAAGGAGAAGAAGAAGAAGAAGAAGAAAAGGAGAAGAAGAAAAAGAAGAATTATAAGAAGGAGAAGAAAAAGAAGAAGGTGAAGGAGAAGAAGAAGAAGAAGAACGAGAGGAAGAAGAAGTAGGAGAAGAAGGAGATGAAGATGAACAAGAAGAAAATGAAGGAGGAGGAGAAGAAGAGTTATAGGAAGGAGAACAAGAAGTAGAAAAAGAAGAAGAACAAGAACAAGAACTAGAATAAGAAGAAAAGGAAGAAGAAGAAGAAGAAGAAGATGAAGCAGAAGAAGAAGAAGGAGAGGAGGAAGAAGAAGATAGAAAAGGAAGAAAAAAGAGAAGGAGAAGAAGAACAAGTGTAAGAAGAAGGAGAAGAAGTGGAAGAAGAAGAAGAAATTGAAGAAGGAGAAGGAGAATAAGAAGAAGAAGAAGAAGAAAGAAAAGAAGAAGAAGAGGAAGAAAAAGAAGAAGAAAACAAGAAGAAGAAGAACAAGAAGAAGAAGAGGTAGAAGAAGAGGAAGGAGAAGAAGAAGAAGATGATGAAGAAGAAGAATAATAATAATAAGAAGTAAAAGAAGAAGAAGAAGGTGAAGATGATGAAGAAGAAGAAGAAAAAGAAGAAGTAGAAGAAGATGAAAGAGAAGGAGAAGAAGGAGAAGAAGGAGAACGAGAAGAAGAAGCAGAAGAAGAAGAAGAAGAAGAAGAAGAAGTAGAAGGAGAAGAAGAAGTAGACGGAGAAGAAGATGGAGAAGAAGAAGAAGAAGAAGGAGATGAAAAATAAGAAGAAGAGGATGTAGAAGATGAAGAAGAAAATGATGAAGATGATGATGAAGGAAGAGGTGGAGGAGAAGAGGAAGATGAAGAAGAAGAAGAAGAAGAAGAAGAAGAAGGTGGAGTGGAAGAAGTAGTAGTAGAAGAAGAAGTAGAAGAAGTAGAAGGAAAAGGAGAAGAATTTGTTGTAGAAGAAGAAGGAGAAGAAGGAGAAGAAGAAGAAGATGAAGAAGAAAGAGATGGAGCAGAAAAAGAAGAAGAAGAAGATGACAAAGAAGAAGAAGAATAAGAAGATGGAGAAGTAGAAGAGGAAGAAGGAGAAGAAGAAGAAGAAGAACAAGAAGAAGAGTTAGAAGAAGAAGCAGAAGGGAAAGATGTAGAAGAAGAAGAAGAAGCAGAAGAAGAAGAGTAAGAGAAACAAGAGGAAGAGGAAGAAGAAGAAGAAGAAGAAGGAAAAGTAGAAGAAGAAGAAAAAGAAGAAGGAAACGAAGAAGAGATTGAAGAAGAAGAAGAAGAAGAAGAAGAGGAAGCGACAGAAGAAGTAGTGGAAGAAGGAGATGATGAAGAAGAAGAAAAAGACAAAGAAGGAGAGGAAGAAGTAAAAGAAGAAGTAGAAAAAGGAGAAGAAGAAAAGGAAAAGGAATAAGAAGGAGAAGAAGTAGGGGAAGTAGTAGAAGAAGAAGGAGAAGAAGAAGAAAATGGAGAAGAAGAAGAATAAGAAGAAAAAGAAGAAAAAGGAGAAGGAGAAGAAGAATAGGAGTAAGAAGAAGGAGAAGAAAAAAGAGAAGAAGAAGGAGGAGAAGAAGAAATAGAAGAAGAAGAAAGAGAATAAGAAGAAGAAGAAGAAGAAGAAGAAGAAAGAAATGAAAAAGAAGAAGAAATAGAATAAGAAAAAGAAGAAGAAGAAGAAGAAGAAGGAATACAGGAAAAAGAAGAAGAAGAAGAAGGAGAAGAGGAGGATGACGAAGAAGAAGAAAAAGAACTAGTTGAAGAAGAATAAGAAAAAGAGGAAAAAGTAGAGGTAGAAGAAAAGGAAGAGTAGAAGAAGAAGAAGAAGAAAAAGTTGTAGAAGAAGAAGAAAAAGAAGGTGAAGAAGAAGAAGAAGAAGAAGGAGAACAAGAAGATAGAGTAATAGAAGTAGAAGAAGAAAGAGAAGAAGATGAAGAAGAAGAAGACGGAGAGGAAGTGATGAAGTAGGAGAAGCAGAAGAAGAAATACAAGAGCAAGAAGGGAATAGACAGAAATAGAAGAAGGCATAGAAGTAGAAAAAGAAGAAGGACAACAAGGAGAAGAAAAAGAAGAAGAAGAAGAGGAAAAAGAAGAGCTAGAAGAAGAAGAAGAAGAAGAGGAAGAAGAAGGAGAAGAAGATGAAGAAGAAGAAATAGACTTAGAAGATGAAGAGGAAGGAGAAGAATAAACAAAGAAGAATAAGACGAAAGAGAAGAAGTAGAAGAAGAAGAGAGGAAGAAGATGAGGAAGAAGAAGAAGAAGATGATGATGATGAAGAACAAGTAGTTGTAATAATAGTAGTAGTAGTAGAAGAAGAAGAAGAAGAAGAAGATGATGATGATGAAGTAGAAAAAGAACAACAAGAAGTTGAGGAAGAAGAAGAAGAAGAAGAAGAAGCTAAAGAAGAAGAGGAAGATGAAGAAGAAGAAGATGAAGAACAAAAAGATGAAGGAGAAGAAGAAGAACCAGAACAAGAAGTAGAAATAAAAGAAGTAGGACAAGGAGAAGAAGTAGGATAAGAAGGAGAAGAAGAGGAAGAAGAAGAAGAATAAGAAGGAGAAGAACAAGAGGAAGAATGAGAAGAAGAAGAAGATGAATTAGAAGAAGAGGGAAAAGAAGAAACAGAAGTAAAAGAAGTAGAAGAAGAAGAAGAAGAGTAAGATGAGGAAGGAGAGGAAAAGGAAGAAGAAGAAGAAGAAGAAGAATGAAAAGTTTAACTGGAAGAAGAAGAAAAAGGAGAAGAAGAAGAGTTGGAAGAAAAAGAAGAAGAAGAAGAGGAGAAAGAAGAATAGGAAGAGGTAGAAGAAGAAGAAGAAGAAGAAGAAGAAGAAGAAGAAGAAGAAGAAGAAGAAAAAGAAGAAGAAGAAGAAGAAGAAGAAGAAGAAGTAGAAGGAGAAGAAGAACAAGAAGAAGAAGAAGGAGATGAAGAAGAAGAAGAAGAAGAAAAAAGCAGAAGAAGAAAAAGAAGAAGTATAAGAAGGAGAAGAAGAAGAAGAAGGTGAAGGAGGAGAAGAAGAAGAAGGAGAAGAAGAAGAAGTAGGAGAAGAAGGAGATGAAGACGAAGAAGAAGAAGAAGAAGAAGAAGAAGAAGAAGAAGATGGAGAAGATGAGGTAGAAGAAGAGGAGGAAGAAGAAGAAGAAAAGATGAAGAAGAAGAAGAAGAAGAAGAAGAAGATGAAGAGGAAGAAGAAGAAGGTGAAGAAGATGATGAAGAAGAAAAAAAAGAAGGTGAAGAAGAACTAGTAGAAGAAGAGGAAGGACAAGGAGTAGAAGAAGAACAAGAAGTAGAAAGAGACGAATAAGATGAAGAAGAAGAAGTAGAAGAAGAAGAAGATGAAGATGATGATGATGAAGGAGGAGGAGGAGGAGGAAAGGAAGAAGAACAAGAAGAACAAGTAGAAGAATAACGAGAAGAAGAAGTAGTAGTAGAAGAAGAAGGAGAACAAGAAGAAGAACAAGAAGAAGAAGAAGAAGAACAAGCAGAAGGACAAGAAGAAGGAGGAGAAGAAAGAGAAGATAGAGATGAAGGAGAAGAAGCTAAAGAAGAAGAAGAGGGAGATGAAGCAGAAGAAGAAGAAGAAGTGGAAGAAGCAGAAGAAGAAGAAGACGAAGAAAGTGAAGAAGAAAAAAAGGTGAAGAAGAAGGAGAAGAAGAAGAAGAAGAAGAAGAGAAAGAAGAGGACGAGTTAGAAGAAGAAGAAGAAGAAGAGGGTTAAGAAGAAGAAGAAGGAATAGAAAAAGAATATGAAGAAGAAGATGAAGAAGAAGAAGGAGATGAAGGAGCAGAAGAAGAAAAAGAAGATGGAGAAAAAAAAGAAGAAGAAGAAGAAGAACAAGAAGTGGAAGAAGATGAATAAGAAAAAGATGAAGAAGAAGAAGAAGAAGAGTTAAAAGAAGAATCATAAGGGAAAGAAGTAGAAGTAGAAGTAGAAGAAGTAGAAGAAGAAGAAGAATAACAAGCGGAAGAAGAATAGCAAGAAGAAGAAGAAGAAGAAGGAAAAGAAGAAGAGACAAAATAAGAAGAAGAAAAAGAAGAAGAAGAATAAGAAGAAGAAGAAGTAGAGGAGGAAGAAGAAGAGGAAGAGGTAAAAGAAGAAGTGGAAGAAGAAGAAGAAGAAGCAGAAGAAGAAGAAGTTGAAGAAGAAGAAGAGGAAGAAGTAGAAGAAGAAGAAGAAGAAGAGGAAGAGGAAAATGAAACAAGAGAAGAAGAAAAAGAAGAAGAATAAGAAGGAGAAGTAGAAGAAGGAGGAGAAGTAGTAAAGAAGAAGAAGAACAACAAGAAGATGGAAGAGAAGAAGAAAAAGTAGTAAAAGAAGGAAACGAAGATGAAGAAGAAGAAGAAGAATAGGAAGCAGAAGAAGAAGAAGATGAAGAAGAAGAGGAAAAAGTAAAAGAAGAAGAACAAGAACAAGAAGAAAAAGAAGAAGTAGAAGAAGAAGAAGAAGAAGAAGAAGAAAAGAAGAAGAAGGAGAAAAAAGAGTAGAAGAAGAAGAAGGAGAAGA
>JAIUJO010001630.1:107500-110000 GCA_023846275.1 Vanilla planifolia | reverse complement strand
GGGAATCGGCAGAGATATAAGAAGGAGTAGAAGTAGAAAAAGAAGGACAACAAGGAGAAGAAGAAGAAGAAGAAGAAGAAGAAGAAGAAGAAGAAGAGAAAGAAGAAGAAAAAGAAGTAGAAGAAGAAGAAGAAGAAGAGGAAGAGGAAAAAGAAGAGGTAGTAGAAGAAGAAGAAGAAGAGGAAGAAGAAGAAAAAGAAGAGGAAGAAGAAGAAGAAGAAGAAGAAGAAAAAGACATAGAAGATGAAAAGGAAGGAGAAGAAGAAACAAAGAAGAATAAGATGAAAGAGAAGAAGATTATAATGGGTAAGAAAAGAAGAAGTAGAAGAAGAAGAGAGGAAGAAGAAGAGGAAGAAGAAGAAGAAGAAGATGATGATGATGAAGAAAGGGAAGAAAATGACAATGATTATGATGAAGAAGAACAAGTAGTTGTAATAGTAGTACTAGTAGTAGTAGTAGTTGAAGAAGAAGAAGAAGATGATGATGAAGAAGTAGAAGAAGAACAACAAGAAGTTGAGGAAGAAGAAGAAGAAGAAGAAGAACAAGCTAAAGAAGAAGAGGAAGAAGAAGAAGAAGAAGAAGAAGAAGAAGAAGAAGAAAAAGATGAAGTAGAAGAAGAAGAACAAGAACAAGAAGTAGAAGAAGAAGAAGAAGGACAAGGAGAAGAAGAAGGATAAGAAGGAGAAGAAGAGGAAGAAGAAGAAGAAGAGGAAGAAGAAGAAGAAGTAGAAGAAGAAGAAGATAGAGAAGAAGACTAAGAAGAAGTAGAAGAAGAAGAAGAATTAGATGGAAAAGAAGAAGTAGTAGTAGGTGAAGAAGAAGATTGAGAAGTAGGAGGCGAAGAATAGAAAGGAGTTGAAGAAGAAGACAAAGGAGAAGAAGAAGTAGAAGATGAAGAAGAAGAGGAAGGAGAAGAGGAAGATAAAGAAAAAGGAGGTGTAATAGGAGTAAAAGAAGTGGAAGTAGGAGAAGAAGTAGAATAAAAAGAAAGAAAAGAGGAAGAAGAAGAACTTGAAGAAGTAGAAGAAGAAGAAGAAAGAGAAGAAGTAGAAGAAGAAGAAGAAGAAGAAGAAGAAGAAGTGAAACAGGAAGAAGAAGAAGAAGAAGAGAAAGAGGAAGAAGAAGAAGAAGAAGAAGAAGAAAAAGAAGAAGATGAAGAAAAAGAAAAAAAAGAGAAGAACAAGAAGAAGAAGAGGACGAAGAAGAAGCAGGAGCAGAAGTGGAAGAAGAAGTAGAAGAAGAAGAAGATGAAGAAGAAGAAGAAGAAGAAGAAGTAGAAGAAGAGGAAGTCATGGAAGAAGAAGTAGAAGACAAAGATCAAGAAGAAGAATAAGAAGGAGAAGAAGAAGAAGAAAAAGGAGAGGAAGAAGGAGAAGAAGAAAAAGGAGAGGAAGAAGGAGAAGAAGAAGTAGAAGAAGAAGAAGAAGAAGAAAAAGAGTAAGAAGAAGGGGTAGAAAAAGAAGAAGAAGAAGAAGAACAAGAATAAAAAGGAGAAAAGGAACGAGAAAAAGAAGAAAAAGAAAAAGAATAAGAAGGAGAAGAATAACAAGAAGTAAAAGGAGTAGAAGGCGAAGAAGAACAACAAGAATATGTAGGTGACGAATAACAAGAAGAAGAAGATGTAGAAGAAGAAGAAGAAGAAGACGATGAGGAAAGAGAAGAAGAAGAAGAAGTAGTAGAAGAAGAAGTTGTTGAGGAAGAAGTTGAAGTAGTAGTAGAAGAAGAAGTAGTAGAAGAAGAAGGAAAAGAAGGAGAACTAGGAGAAGAAGGTGAAGGAAGAAGAAGAAGCAGAAGAAGAAGAATAAGAAGAAGGAGAAGAAGAAGATAAAGGAGGAGAAGAAGAAGTAGAAAAAGGAGAAGTTGAAGAAAAAGAAGAAGAAGAGGAAGTCACAGAAGAAGAAGAAGTAGAAGAAGGAGAAGAAGAAGAAAAATAAGAAGGAGAAGAAGAAGAAAAATAAGAAGGAGAAGAAGAAGAAAAAGGAGAAGAAGAGGAAGAAGAAGAAGAAGAAGAAGAAGAAGAAGAAGAAGAAGAAGAAGAAGATTATGATGAAGAAGAATGGTAAGAAGAAGAAGATGATGATGATGATGAAAAAGAGAAGATGATGAAGAAAAGAAGAGGAGGAGGAAAAAGAAGAAGAAGAGTAAGAAGAAGAAGATGAAGAAGAAGAGGAGGAAGAAGAAAAGGAGAAGGAGAGGAAAAAGATGAAGAATAAGAAGGACAAGAAGAAGAAGAAGGACGAGAAGGAAAAGAAGAAGAAGAAGAACAAGAAGAAGGAGGAGAAGAAGTAGAAGAATAGGGAGACGACGATGAAGAAGAAGAAGAACGAGAAGAAGAAGAAGATTAATAGGAAGGTGAAGAATAAGAAGAAGAAGAAGAAGAAGAAGAAGGAGAAGATAAAGAAGAAGCAAATGAAGGAGAAGAAGAAAGAGAAGAAGAAGTAGCAGAAGAAGAAGACAGGGAAGAAGAAGAAGAAGAAATAAAAGGAAAAGGAGAATGTGA
>JAIUJO010001630.1:87500-97500 GCA_023846275.1 Vanilla planifolia | reverse complement strand
AAGAAGAAGAAGAAGAAGAAGGACAAGAAGAAGAAGAAGTAGAGGAAGAAGAAGAATAGGAGGAGAAAGAAGAAGAAGAAGAAAAAGAAAAGGAAGATGAAGAAGAAGAAAAAAAAGAAGAAGATGAACAAGAAGAAGAAGAGCATGAATAAGATGAAGAAGTTGATGATAAAGAAGAAGTAGAAGGAGAAGAAGGAGTAGAAGAAGAAGATGATGTTGAAGAAGAAGGAGATTATTGAGAAGAAGAAGTAGAGGAAGAAAAACTAAAGCTAGAAGATAATAGAAAGAAGAAGAAGAAGTGGAAGAAGAGGAAGAAGAAGTAGAAGAAGTAGAAGATGAAGAAGAAGAAGAGGAAGATGAAGAGGAAGTGGAAGAAGAGAAGAAGAAGATGTAGAAGATGAAGTAGTAAAAGAAGAAGAAGAAGAAGAGGATGAAGAAGTAGAAGAAGAATAAGTGGAAGAAGAAGTTGATGTAAATAAAAAGGGAAGAAGTAAAAGAAAAGAATGAAAAAGAGGAAGAAGAGGCTAAATAGGAAGAAGTACAAGAAGAACAAGAAGAAGAACTAGATGGAGAAGTAGAAAATGAAGAAGTAGTGGAAGAAGAAGAAGAAGAGGAAGAAGAAAACAAAGAAGAGGAAGTGGAAGAAGAAGAGGAGGAAGAAGAAAAAGTAAAAGAAGAAGAGAAGTAGTAGAAGAAGAAGAAGAAGAAGAAGAAGGTGACGATGATGATGATGATGATGATGATGATGATGGTGATGATGATAACAATGAAGAAGAAGAATAACAAAAAGAAGAAGAATGAGAAGAAGAACATTAAGTAGAGGAAAAAGAAGAAGAGGAAGTAGTAAAAGAAGACATAGAAGAAGATGAAGAAGAAGAAGAAGAATAAGTAGAAGAAGAAGAAGAAGAAGTAATGGAAGAAGAAGTAGCTAAGGAAGAAGAAGAGGAAGAAAAAGTGGAAAAAGAAGTAGATGAAGAGGTGGAGGAGGAAGAAGAAAAAGAAGAACTAAAAGAGAAAGTAGAAGAAGAAAAAGTAGTAGTAGTAGTAGAAGAAGAAGAGGAAGAAGAAGTAGAAGAAGAAGAGGATGAAGAAGAAGAAGAAGAAGGAGAAGAAAAGAATGAAGATGGCAAAGAAGAATAAGAATAAGAATAAGAATAAGAATAAGAAGAAGAATAAGAAGTAGAAGAAGAAGAGGAAGAAGAAGGAAAAGAAGAAGAAGAAAAAGAAGAAAAAGTAGAAGAAGAAAAGGAAGAAGAAGAAGAACTAAAAGAAAAAGGAGAAGAAAAAGTAGTAATAGTACTGGTACAAGAAGAAGAAGAACAAGAAAATGAAGAAGAAGAAGAAGGAGAAGAAGAAGAAGAAGAAGAAGAAGAAGATGTAGAAAACAAAGAAGAAGTGAAAGGAGAATAAGAGGAGTAAGAAGAAGAAGAGAAGAAAAAAAAGACAAAGAAGATGAAGAAGAAGAAGAAGGAGAAAAAGAAGAAGAAGATGATGATGACAATGAAGAAGTAGAAGAAGTAGTAGTAGTAGTAGAAGAAGAAGAAGAAGTAAAAGAAGAAGCAAGAGAATAAGTAGAGGAAGAAGAAGTAGAAGAAGATGAAGAAGAAGAAGAAGCAGAATAAGAAGAAGTAGAAGAAGGCAAAGATGAAGAAGAACAAGAACAAGATGGAGAAGGAGAAGAAGAAGAAGATGATGAAAGGGAAGAAGAAGAAGAAGAAGTAGGGGGAAGAATACTAAGAAGAAAAGAAATAAGAAGAAGCAGATGAAGAAGAGGAAGTGAAAGTAGAAGAGGAAGATGGAAAAAATGATGAAGAAAAAGAAGAAGAAGAAGGTGATGAAGAAGAAGGCGAAGAAGAAGATGACGAAGATGAAGAAGAAGAAAAAGAAAAAGAAAATGATGATGAAGATGAAGAAGAAGAGGAAGAAGAAGAACAAGGCAAAGAAGAAGAAGAAGGAGAAGAAGAAAAAGAAGAAGAAAAAGAAGTAGAAGAAAAAGAAGGAGAAGGAGAAGAAGAAGAAGGGGAAAAAGTAGAAGATGATGATGAAGAAGAAGAAGATGAAAAAGAGGAAGAAGTAGAAGAAGAAAAAGTAGTAGAAGGAGTATTATAGGAAGAAGCTAGAAAATGGAAGAAGAAGATGTAGAAGAATAACAAGATGAAGAAGAAGCAGTAATTGCATTAGTAGTATTAGTAATAGTTGTAGAAGAAGAAAAAGAAGGAGAAAAAGAAGAAGATGAAGAAGAAAAGAAGATGAAGAAGTAGAAGCAGAAGAAGAAGAAGTGGACGAAGAAGAGGAAGCAGAAGAAGAATAAGAAAGATAGAAAAAGAAGTGGAAGAAGAATAAAAGGAATAAGAAGAGGAAAAATAAGAAGAAATGGAAAAAGAAGATGAAGAAAGAAGAAGAAGAAGAATTGGAAGAAAAGTAGAACAAGAAGAAGAAGAAGAAGAAAAAGAAGACGAAGAAGTGGAAGAGAAAGATGAGAAGAAGAAGAGGAAGAGAAAGATAAAGAAGAATAAGAAGAAGAAGATGAAAAAGAAGAAGAAGAAGGAGAACAAGGAAAAGAAGATGGGGAAAAGTAGTAGAAGAAGGAAAGAGAATAAGAAGAAGATGATGTTTAAGAAGAAGAAGAAGAAGAAAAAGAAGAAGGCAAAGAAGAAGAAAAACAAAAAATGGATGGAGAAGAAGAAGAAGAGGAAGAGAGGGAAGACTACGAAGAAGAAATGAAATAAGAAAAAGTAGATAAAGAAAAGGAAGAGAAAGAAAAAGAGGTAGATAGAGAAGACGAAGATGGAAGAGAAGAGGAAGAAGAAGAAAAAGAAGAAGATAACAACGATGAAGATGAAGACGAAGAAGTTGACGAAAATGAAGATGAAGATGAAGAAGAAGGAGAAGAAGAAGATGATGATGATGGTGATGACGATGAAGAAGTAGAAGAAGAAGTAGTAGTAGTAGAAGAAGAATAATAAGAAGAAGAAGAAAAGAAGAAGCAAGAGAATAAGTAGAGGAAGAAGAAGTTGAAGAAAATGAAGAAGAAGAACAAGGAGAATAAGAAGTAGTAGAAGGCAAAGATGAAGAAGAACAAGAACAAGATGGAGAAGGAGAAGAAGATGATGAAAGGGAAGAAGAAGAAGAAGTAGGGGGAAGAATACTAAGAAGAAAAGAAATAAGAAGTAGATGAAGAAAAGGAAGAGAAAGTAGAAGAGGAAGATGGAAAAAAAGACGAAGAAGGTGACGAAGATGAAGGCGAAGAAGAAGATGACGAAGATGAAGAAGAAGAAAAAGAAAAAGAAAATGATGATGAAGATGAAGAAGAGGAGGAAGAAGAAGAAGGCAAAGAAGAAGAAGGAGAAGAGAAGAAGAAGAAAAAGAAGGAGAAGAAGAAATAGTAGGAGAAAAAGTAGAAGATGATGATAAACAAGAAGAAGATGAAGAAAGAAAGAAGTAGAGAAAAAGAAGCAGAAGAAGTAGTATTATAAGAAGAAGCTCGGAAGTGGAAGAAGAAGATGTAGAAGAATAAGAAGATAAAGAAGAAGGAGTAGTTGCAGTGTAGTACTAGTAATAGTTGTTGAAGAAGAAGAAGAAGGAGAAGAAGAAGAAGAAGAAAGAAGAATTAGAAGAAAAAGTAGAACTAGAAGAAGAAGAAAAAGAAGAATAAGAAGATGAGGAAGAGAAAGATGAAGAAGAAGAAGAAGATGATGAAAAAGAAGAAGAAGGAAGGAGAACAAGAAAAAGACGATGGGGAAAAGTAGAAGAAGAAGAAGAAGTAGAACAAGTAGAAGAAGAACAGAAGAAAAAGAAGGCAAAGAAGAAGAAGAACAACAAATAGATAAAGAAGAAGAAGAAGAAGAAGAAGAAGGAGATGAAGAAGAAG
Organism: Vanilla planifolia; assembly: GCA_023846275.1. Lineage (NCBI taxonomy): Eukaryota > Viridiplantae > Streptophyta > Magnoliopsida > Asparagales > Orchidaceae > Vanilla > Vanilla planifolia. The sequence continues at coordinate 93,629 of JAIUJO010001630.1, read as the reverse complement.
AAGAAGAAGAAGAAGAAGAAGAGAGGGAAGATTACGAAGAAGAAATGAAATAAGAAACAACAGATAAAGAAAAGGAAGAGAAAGAAGAAGAGATAGACAAATAAGAAAAAGATGGAAAAGAAGACGAAGAAGAAGTAGAAGAAGAAGAAGAAAGAGAGCAAAAATAAAAGAAGAAGAATTAGAGGAAGAAGTCAGAAATTGTAAGAAGTGGTAGAAGACGAAATAGAAGAAGAAGAAGAAGAAGAAGAACAAGAACAAGAGGGAGAGTAAGTGGAAGAGAAAGGAGAATAAGAAGAAGAACAAGAAAATTAGAAGATTAAATCGAAGTAGAGGTCGTAATAGTAGAAAAAGAAGAAGAAGAAGGGGAACAAGAATAAGAAGAAGAAGAAGAAGAGGAAGAGGAAGAAGTAGTAGTAAAAGAAGAAGAAAAGGACGAAGAAGAGGAAGAAGAAGATGAAGAGAAAGAAGAAGAAAAAGAAGAAGAAGAAAAAGAGGAAGATGAAGAAGAGGAAGAAGAAAAGGAAGAAGAAGAAGAAGAGAAAGAAGAAGAGGAGGAGGAAGAAATACTAAAAGAAGAAGTAGACGTAGAAGTAGAAGAAGAAGAAGAAAAAGAAGATGGTCATGATGAAGGAGTGAAAGAAGAAGAAAAGAAGAACAAGAAAAAGTAGAGAAATAAGAAGACGAAGAAGAAGAAAAAAAAAGAAGAATAATAACAAGAAGAAGAAGAAGAAGAATAGGATGAGGAAGAGGAAAAATTAGGAGGTGAAAAAGAAGAAGAAAAAGTAGAATAAGAAGAAGAAGAAGAAGAAGAAGAAGAAGAAGAAGAAGAAGAACAAGGAGAAGAAGAAGTAGAAGAAGAAGAACAAGACAAGAACAAGAAGAAGTAGAAGAAGAAGAAGAATAATAACAAGAAGAAGAAGAAGAAGAAGAAGAATAAGAAGAAGAAGCAGATGAAGAAGTAGAGTTAGAGAAAGAAGAAGAAGTAGAAGATGAAGAAGTAGAAGAAGTGTAAGAGGAAGGAAAAGAAGAAGAAGAACAACAAGAAGTAGAAGAAGAAAAATAGTAGTAGTAGTGGAAATAGAAGATGAAGAAGAAGAAGAAGAGGTGGAAGAAGAAGTAGAGGAAGAAGAAGAAGAAGAAAAAGAAGCATAAGAAGTAGTAGAATAAGAAGAAGAAGAAGAAGACAGAAGATGAAGAGAAAGAAGAAGAAGAGGAAGAAGAAGAAGAGGATTAAGGGAAGGAAGAAGAATGAGAACAGGAAAAAAGAAGAAAAATATGGTAAAAAAGGAGGAGAAGAAGAAAAAAGAAGTTGAAGAAGAAGAAGAAGAAGAAGAAGAAGAAATAGAAGAAGTAGAAGATGAGGAAGAAGAAGAAGAAGAAGAAGAAGAAGATGATGATGATGATGATGAACGTGAAGAAAAAAAATAAGAAGGAGAAGAAGAAAAGTAGGATAAATAAGAAGAAAAACAAAAAAAAAAGAGGAAAAGAAAAAGAAGAAGAAGTAGAAGATGAAGAAGTAGTTGTAGAAGAAGAAGAAGAAGAAGAAAAAGGTGATGATGATGAAGAAAAATTAGAAGAAGAAGAGCAAGAAAGACAAGAAGAAGAAGAAGAAGAAGGAGAAGTAGAAGAAGAAGAAGGTGAAGAAGAAGGAGTAGAAGAAGATGGAGGAGTAGAAGTAAGAGAAGAAGAAGAAAAAGAAAAAGAAGAAGTAGAAGAAGAAGGACAAAGAGAAGGAAAAGAGGAGGAAGAAGAAGAAGAAGAAGAAGAAGAAGGAAGCTAAGATTAAGAAGAAAAAGAATAAGATGGAGAAGAAGGTGAAGAAGAAGAAGAAGTAGTAGGGGAAGAAGAACAAGACAAAGAAGAAAAAGAAGAGGAAAAAGTTGTAGCAGAAGTAGTAGTAGTAATAATAGTAGTAGTTGTAGAAGAAGAAGAAGAAGAAGAAGCAAAAGATGAAGAAGAAGTGGAAGAAAAAGAAGAAAAAGTGGTGAAAGTAGAAGAAGAGGAAGAAGAAAAAGTGGAATAATGAGAGGAAGAAGAAGAAGAAAAGGAGAAAGAAGAAGGAAAATAAGAGGAAGAAGAAGAAGAAGAAAAAGAAGAAGCTAAAGAAGAAGAATAAGAATAAGAAGAAGAAGAAGAACAAAACTAACAAGAAGAAGAAGAAGAAGAAGAAGAATTAGAAGAACAAGAAGAAGAAATAGAAAAAGAAGAGGAAGAAGAAAAAAAATAATAAGAAGAAGAAGAAGAAAAAGAATAAAACAAAGAGGAAGAAGAAGAAGAAGATGAAGATGAAGGCATAAAAGAAGAAGAACAAGAACAAGATGGGAGAAGACGTAAAAGAAGAAGAAGATGGGGAAGAAGAAGAAGAAGAAGAATGGTAAGGTTAAGAAGAAGGAGAGAAATTCGAAAAAGCAGATAAAGCAGAGGAAGAGAAAGTAGAAGAGGAAGACAAGAAGACAAAGATGAAGAACAAGAAAATGAAGATGAAGATGATGAAGAAGAAGGAGAAGAGAAAGAAGAAGACGAACATAAAGAAGAAGAAGAAGAAGAAAAAGAAGAAGAAGGATTAAAAGAAGAAGATGAAGAAGTAGAAGAGGAAAAAGAAGAAGAAGAAGAAGAAGAAGAAGAAGAGGATGAAGAAGATAGGAAGAGGAAGAAGTAGTGGTAGAAGAAGAAGAAGACTAAGAATAAGAAGAGAAGATGAAGAGGAAGATGATGAAGAAGAAGAAGAAGTAGTAGAAGTTTAAGTAGTCGAAGTAGTAGTTTTAGTAGAAGAAGGGAATAACAATAAGAATAAGAAGAAGAAGAGGAAGAAGAAGAAGAAAACAAAGTAGAAGAAGAAGAAGAGGAAAAAAAGAAGAAAAATAAGATGAACAAGAAGAAGAAAAAAAAATAAGAAGAAGAAAGAGAATAAAGAGAAGAAGAAGAAGAAGAAAACAAGACAAAGAAGAAGAAGAAGATGAAGATGTAGAAGAAGAAGAAAACAAGAAGAAGATGAAGGAGAAGAAGAAGAAGAAGGTGAACAAGAACAAGAAGGCGAAGAAGAAGATTATGGAGGTCAAGAAGAAGTTATAGAAGTAGAAGATGAAAGAGATGAAGAACAAAAAAAAGTATAAGAACTAGAATAAGAGGAAGAAGAAAAAGAAGCAGAAGAAGAGGAAGAAGAAGAAGAAGAAGCAGAAGAAGAAGAAGAAGAAGAAGAAGAAGAAGAAGAAAGAGAAGAAAGGAAGAAGAAGAAGAAGAAGAAGATGAAGAAAAAGAAGAAGGAAAAGAAGAAGAAGGCAAAGAAGAAGAAGAAGAACAACAAGATAGAGTGGAATAATAAGAAGAAAAGTAAAGAAAGGGAAGAAGAATAAGAAGAAGAAGAAGAAGTGTAAGATTAAGAAGAAGAGAAATTAGATGAAACAGAAGATGAAAAAGATGAAAAAGAAGCTGAAGAAGAAGAAGATGATGATGACGAAGATGAATATGAAAAAAGGAGATGACGAAGATGAAGATGATGAAGAAGAAGAACAACAAGAATAAAAGATGATGAAGAAGAAGAAGAAGAAGAAGAAGAATAAGAAGAACAAGTACAAGAAGAAAAAGAAGAAAAGGAAGAAGAAGTATAAGAAGAAGAACACGTAAAAGAAGATGAAGAAGAAGGAGAATGAGAAGATGAGGAAGAAGAAGAGTAAGAATAAAAAGAAGTTGAGGAGGAGAAAGAAGAAAAAGAAGAAAAAGAAGAAAAAGAAGAAAAAGAAGAAGAAGTTAAAGAATAAGAAGAAGTGGAAGAAGAAGAGTGGAAGAAGAAGAAGAAGAAGAAGAAGAAGAAGAAGAACGAGAAGGCGAAGAAGAAGAAGAAGAAGAAGAAGATGATGAAGAAGAAGAAGAAGTAGAAAAAGAAGAAGATGAAGAAAATGAAGAAAAAGAAGAAGAAGAAGATCATGAAGAAGAAAAAGAAGAAGAAGAAGAAGAAGAAGAGGAAAAAGAAGTAGAAGAAGAACAGGAAGTGAATGAAGAAGAAGAAGAAGAAGAAGAAGAATAAGAAGAGGAAGAAGAAGAAAATTATTAGTCATAGCACTAATAGAAGAAGAAGAAGAAGAAGAGGAAGAAGTAGTAAAATAAGAAGGAGAAGGAGAAGAAGAAGAAGAAGAAGAAGAGGAATAAGATGAGGAAGAAGATGAAGAAGAGGAAAAAAGAAGTAGAAGAAGAGGAAAAAGAAGAAGAAGAACAAGAAGAAGAAGAAGAAGATGAGGAAGAAGAAGAGGAAGAAGAACAAGAAGAGGAAGAAGAAGAAGAAGAAGAAGAAGAAGAAGTAGAAGAAGCAGAAGAAGAAGATGAACAAGAAGAAGAAGAAGAAGGAGAAGGAGAAGAAGAAGGTGAAGGTGAAGGAGGAGGAGGAGGAGGAGGAGTAGGAGGAGGAGGAGAAGAAGAAGAAGAAGAAGAAGAAGAAGAAGAAGAGGAAGAAGAAGAAGAAGAAGTAGAAGAAGAAGATGAACAAGAATAAGAAGTAGAGGAAGGAGAAGGAGAAGAAGAAGGTGAAGTTGAAGGAGGAGGAGGAGAAGAAGAAGAAGAAGAAGAAGAAGAATAAGAATAAGGATTAAGTGAAGAAGAAGAAGAAGAAGAAGATGAAAAAGAACATGAAGAACAGGAAGAAGAAGACAAAGAAGAAAAAGAAGAAGAAGAAGAGGAAGAAGTGGAAGAAGAAGAACAAGAACAAGAAGATGATGAAGATGAAGAAGTAGAAGAAGAGGAAGGAGACGAAGAAGAAGATGAAGATGAAGAAGATGAAGAAGAATATAAAGAAAAAGAAGAAGTGGAAGAAGAAGTAGAACAAGAAGAAAAAGGAAAAGTAGAAGAAGAAAAAGATGATGATGATAATGATGAAGAACATGAAGAAAAGAAGAAGAAGAAGAAGAAGAAGAAGAAGAAAGGAGTATAAAGAAGAAGAAAAGGAAAAATAAAAAGAAGAAGAAGAAGAAAAGAAGAAAAAAATAGTTGTAAAAGAAGAAGATGAAGAAGAAGAAGAAGAGGAAGAAGATGATGAAGAAAAAGAAGAAGAAAAATAAGTAGAAGAAGAAGAAGAAGTAAAATAAGAAGGAGAAAAAAGAGAAGAAGAAGAAGAAGAAAAAGAAGAAGGATTGGAAGAGGAAGAAGAAAAAGAAGAAAAGGAAAGAGAAGAAGAATGTGAAAGAAGAAGAAGAAGAAGAAGAAAAAGAAGATGCAGAAGACATAGATGAAGAAAAAGGAGAAAAGGAGAAGGTGAAGAAGAAGAAGAAGAAGGCAACGAAGTAGGAGTAGAAGAAGAAGACGAAGAAGAAGATGAAGAAAGATAAGAAGAAGTAGTATTAGAAGAAGAAGAAGAAGTAGAAGAAGAAGAAGAAGAAGTAGTAGTAGTAGAAGGAGAAGAATAAGAGGAAGAAGAAACAGAAGTAAAAGAGGAAGAAGAAGAAGAAGAGAAGAAGAAGAAAAAGAAGAAGAAGAAATTAAAGAACAAGAAGAAGTCAAAGAAGAAGAAGAACAAGAATAAGTTGGAGAAGAAGAAGAAGATGAAGAAGTAGGGGAAGAAGAACAAGAAAAAGAAGAGGAAAATGTAGTAGTAGAAGGAGTAGCAGTAATAGTAGTAGTAGTAGAAGAAGAAGAAGAAGAAAAAGAAGAAAAAGAAGAAGATGATCATGATGATCATGAAGATGAAGAAGAAGTTGAAGAAAAAGAAGAAAAAGTAGTTAAATAAGAAGAAGAGGAAGAAAAACAAGTGGAATAAGAAGAGGATGCAAAAGAAAAGAGAGGAAAAAAAAGAAGATGAAAAATTAGAGGAAGAGGAAGAAGAAGTAGAAGAATATGAAGAAGAAGAAGAAAAATAAGAATAAAAGAAGAAGAAGAAGTAGTAGAAGAAGAAGAGGAAGAAGAAGAAGAAGAAGAAGAAGAAGAATAAGAAGCAGAAAGAGAAGAAGAAGAGGAAGAATAAAAAGAAGAAGAAGAAGAAGAAGAAAATGAAGAATAAGAAGAAGAAGATGAAGAGATAGGAGTAGAAGAATAAGAAGAAGATGCCAAATAAGAAGAAAAAAGAAGAGGATGAGGAAGAAGAAGAAGAGAAGGGCAAGGTTAAAAAGAAGGAGAAAAATTTGAAGAAGAAGATAAATTAGGCGA
>JAIUJO010001630.1:80000-82500 GCA_023846275.1 Vanilla planifolia | reverse complement strand
GAAGAGTTGGAAGAAAAAGAAGGAGGAGGAAAAGCAGAAGGAGAAAGAAGAAGAAGAAGAGGAAGAAGAAGATGATGAAGAGGAGGAAGAGAAAGAAGAAGAAGAAGAATACGAAGAAGTAAAATAAGATGAAAAAGAAGAAGAAGAAGAAGGAGAATGGGAAGAAGAAGAAGAAGAAGAAGAGGAAGAAGAAAAAGTAGGAGTAGTAGAAAACGAAGAAGAAGAGGAAGAAGAAGATGAAGAAAAAGAAGACAAAGAAGAAGAAGAGGAAATAAAAGAAGAAAAAAAGTAGGAATTTGAAGAAGTAGAAGAAGAAGAAGAAGAAGAAGAAGAAGAAGGAGAAGAAGATGACGAAGAAGAAGGAGAAGTAGTAGTAGAAGAAGAATAAGTAATAGAAGAAGAAGAAGAAAAAGAATTAGAGGACAAAGTAGAAGCTAGAGAAGAAGAAGATGAAGAAGAAGTTGAAGAACAAGAAGAAGAAGAAGGAGAAGGATAAAGGGAAGGTTTTGGAGGAGGAGAAGGTGAAGAATAAGAAGAAAAAGTAGAAGAAGAAGATGAAGAAGAAAAAGTAGGCGGAGGAGGAGAAGAAGAAGAAGAAGAAGAAGAAGAAGAAATACAAGAAGAGGTATAAGAAAAAGAAGAAGTTGAAAAGAACAAAGAAGAAAAAGATCAAGAAGAAGAAGAAGAAGAAGAAGATGATGAAGAAGAAGGAAAGAAGATGAAGAAGGAGAAGAAGAAGAAGAAGAAGGAGAAAAAAAGAAGAAGAAAAAGAAGAAAAAGAAAAAGAACAAGAAGAGGATTAAAGGAATAAAAAGAAGAAGAAAAAAAAGAAGATGAAGATGATGATGATGAAGAAGAAGAAGGAGACGAAGAAAAAGAAGAAGAACAAGAAAAAGAAGAAGAAGAAGAAAGAGAAAAAGAAGAAGTAAAAGAGGAGGAAGAGAAAGAAGAAGAGGAACAAGAAGAAGAAGAAGAAGAAGAAGAGAAGAAGAAGCAGAAGAAGAGGAAGAAGAAGAAGAAGAAGAAGAAGACGAAGAAGAACGAGAAGAAGAAAAAGAAGAAGACGAAGAAGAAGAAGAAGAAGAAGAAGAAAAAGAAGAAAAGAAGAAAAGGACGAAGAAGAAGAAGGAGAAGATAAAGAAGAAGAAGAACAAGAACAAGAAGAAGAAGAACAAGAATTAATAGAAGAAGAAGAAGCAGAAGAAGGAGAAGAAGAAGAAGAAGAGGAAGTAGAATGAGAAGACGAAGAAGAAGAACAAGAAGAAGAGGAAGAAGAAGAAGAAGTTGAAGAGGATGGAGAACGTGAAGAAGAAGAAGAAGATGATAAAGAAGAAGAAGGAGAAGGAGAAGATGATGAAGTAGAAGAATGAGATGAAAAATAAGATGAAGGGGAAGAGAGAGAGAAGAAGAAGAAGAAGAAGAAGAAGAAGAACATATCGAGGAAGAAGAATCAGAAGAAGAGGATGTAGAAGAAGAAGAAGAAGAAGAGGGAGAAGAAGAAGAAGAAGAGGAATAAGAAGAAAAAGAAGAAGTAAGAAAAGAAGGAGAAGAAAAAGAAGGAGAAAAAGAAAAAGAGAAGAAGAAGAAGGAGAAGAAGAAGAAAGAGAGTGAGATTGGGAAGAAGAAGAAGAAGAGGAAGAAGAAGAAGAAAATGGAGATGAAAAAGAAGAAGGTGAAGATGAAGAAGAAAAACAAGAAGAAGAAGAAGAAAAAGTAGTAGCAGTAGAAGAAGAAGATGAAGGAGAAGAAGAAAAGGCAGATGAAGAAGAAGTAGATGAAGAAGAGGAAGTAGAAGAAGAATAAGAAGTGTAAGAAGAAGAAGGGGAAGAAGAATAAAGGGAATAAGAAGAGGAAGGAGAAGAAGAAAAGGAAAAAGAAGAAAAAAAATAAGTGGAAGAAGAAGAAGAAGAAGAAGAGGAAGTAGAATAAGAAGAAGTAGAAGAAAAAGATGAAGAAGAAGAAGTAGAACAAGAAGAAGAAAATGAAAGAGAAGAAGAAGAAGAAGAAGAAGAAAAAGAAGAAAAAGAATAATAAAGAGAAGGAGAGGAAGAAGAAGAAGAAGGTAAAGATGAAGAAGAACAAGAACGATATGGAGAAAAAGAAAAAAAGGAAGAAGAAGAAGAAGAAGAAGGAGAATATGACAAAGAAGAGCAAAAATCAGAAGAAGTAGATAAAGAAGAGGATGGGAAAGTAGAATAGGAAGAAAAAGAAGATGATGAAGGAGAAGAAGACAAAGAAAAGGAAGAAGAAGATGTCGAAGATGGCGAAGAAAAAGAAGAAGATGACGAAGAAGAAGGAGAAGAAGAAGAAGAAGACGAAGCAGATGTTGATGAAGAAGAAGAAAACGAAGATGAAGATGAAGAAGAAGAGGAAGAAGAAAAAGAAGATGAAAAAGAAGTAAAAGAAGAAGAAGAAGAAGAAGAAGAAGAAGGAGAAGAAGAAGAACATGAAGAAGAAGAAGATGGAGAAGAGTAAGATGAAGAGGAAGAAGAAGAAGAAA
>JAIUJO010001630.1:72500-75000 GCA_023846275.1 Vanilla planifolia | reverse complement strand
GCTGGAAAGTGGAAGAAGAAGACGTAGAAGAAGAAGAAGAAGAAGAAGAAGAAGAATTAGTAGAAGAAGAAGGAGGATAAGGAGGAGGAGGAGGAGGAGGAGGAGGAGGAGAACAAGAAGAAGAAGAAGAAGAAGAAGAAAAAGAAGAAGAAGAGGAAGAAGAACAAGAAGAAGAAGAAGAAAAAAGAACTAAAAGTAGAAGATGAAGAATAAGAAGAAAAAGAAGAAGAAGAACAAGTAGTAGTAGTAGTAGTAGTAGAAGAGGAAGATGAGGAAGAAGAAGAAGAAGAAGAAAAAGTGGAAGAAGAAGATGAAAAAGAAGAAGAAGAAGAAGAAGAAGAAGAAGAAGAAGAGAAAGAAGAAGAAGAAGAGGATGGAGAAGATGAGGAGTAAGAAGAAGGAGAAGAAAAAGGTGAGGAAAAAGAAGAAGGACAATAAGTGGAATTTGAAGAAGAAGAAGAACATGTAGAAGAAGATGATGAAGAAGAAAAAGAGGAAGAAGAAGAAGAAGAATAATAATAATAATAAGAAGGAGATGGAGAAGGAGAAGGTGAAGGAGGACGAGAAGGAGAAGAAGAAGAAGAAGAAGAAGAAGAGGAAGGAGAAGAAGAAGAAGAATGTGTAGTAGAAGAAGAAGAAGAAATAGAAGAAGTAGAACATGAAGAAGAGGTGCAAGAAGAAGAAGAAGAAGATGATGATGAAGATGAAGAAGAAGCAGAACAAAGTGAAGTGCAAGTAGAAGAAGAAGGAGATGAAGAAGGCAAAAAAAAGAAGAGATAGAAGAAGTAGAGGAAGAAGAATAAAAGGAATAAGAAGAGGAAGAAGAAGAAGAAGATGAGGCAAAAGAAGAAAGAAAAATAGAAGAAGAATAAGAAGAAGAAGAAGAAAAAGAAAAAGAAGCAGAAAAAGAAGATGTAGAAAAGAAAGACAAAGAAGGAGAGGAAGAAGAAGAAGAAGAAGATGAAGAAGTAGGAGAAGAAGAAGAAGAAGATGAAGAAGAAGAAAGAGAAGAAGAGGAGGAAGAAGTAAAAGAAGAAGAAGAAGTATAAGATGAAGAATAAGATGGCAAATAGGAAGAAGAACAAAAACAAGATGGAGAAGAAGAGGAAGATGAAGAAGAAGGTGAAGAAGAAGGAGAAGAAGTAGAAGAAGGGAGGCTTACGAAGAAGAAAAGAAATAAGAAGACACAGAAGAAGAAGAAGAAGGTGATGATGATAATGAAGAAGAAGATGAAAAGGAAGAAAAAGAAGTAGAGGCAGAAGAAAAAGATGAAGAAGAAAAGGAAGAAAAAGAAGTAGAAGAAGAAGAAAAAGATGAAGAAGAAGAAGTGGAAGAAGAAGAGGAAGAAGAAGAAGTACAAAGTAGAAGAAGAAGAAGAAGGAAAAGTTTAAGTGGAAGAAGAAGAAGAATTAGTAGTAGAAGAAGAAAAGAAGAGGAAGAAGAAGAAGAAGAAAAAAAGAAGAACAAGAAGAAGAAGAAGAAGATGATGATGATGATCACGATGAAGAAGAAGAAGAAGAATAAGAATTAGAAGAACTAGAAGAAGAAGAAAAAAAGAAGAAGTAGTAATAGTCGAAGAAGAAGAAAAAGAAGTAGAAGAAGAAGAAGTAGTAGTAGAAGAAGAAGAAGAAGAAGAAGAAGAATGAGAAGATGAAGAAGAAGAAGAAAATGAAGAAGAAGAAGAAGACGACAAAGAAGATGATGAACAAGAACAAGATGGAGAAGAAGAAGAAGGAAAAGAAGATGATGATGAAGAAGATGAAAAAGAACATGGACAAGAAGAAAAAGAAGAAGAAGAGGGGGGAGACAAAAAAGTAGTAGGATTAGTAATAGTAGCAATAGAAGAAGAAGAAAAGTAGTAGTAGAACAAGAAGAGTAAGAATAAGAAGTGATCAAAGAAGAAGAGGAAGAAGAAGAAAAGGAATAAGAAAAGGAAGAGGAAGAAGAGGAGGAAAAAGAAGAATTAAAAAAAGAGAGAAGAAGAAGATGAAGAGGAAGAAGAAGAAGAAGAAGTAGAAGAAGAAGGTGAAGAAGAAGAGGAAGAAGAAGAAGTAGAAGAAGATGATGAAGAAGATGAAGAAGATAATGAAGAAGAAGAAGAAGAATAAGAAGAAGAAGAAGTTGAAGAGGTAAAAGATGATGATGATGAAGAAGAAGAAGAAAGAGAAGAATAAGAGGAAGAAGAAGCAGTTGTAGAAGATGATGAAGAAGAAGAAGAAGAAAAAGAGGAAGACGAAGAAGAACAAAATGAAGAAAAAGAAGAAGGATAAGACAAAGAAAAAGAATAACTAGAACAAGATGGGGAAGAAGAAGAAAAAGAAGAAGGATAAGATTAAGAAGAATATAAAAATTTAGAAGATGCAGATGAAGAAGAAGAAGGGAAAGTGGAAGAGGAAGATGAAGATGAAAAAGAAGACGAAGAAGAAGAAGAATAAGATGACAAACTTGAGGATGAAGAAGAATAAGATGACGAAGATGAAGATGATGATGAAGAAGAAGA